>SZWC01011986.1:17237-38618 GCA_023375785.1 Penium margaritaceum
GAGGAGGAGGAGCAGGAGGAGGAGGACGAGGACGTGGAGGAGGACAAGGACAAGGACGAGGAGAAGGAGGACGAGGAGGACGAGGAGGAGAATGGCGACGATGACGACGAGGAAGAAGAGGAGGGGGGGAAGAGGAGGAGGAGGAGGCTGTTGTGTGCTCACTACAGAACGCCATGCACCAACCTGGATGGATGGGAAGAATGTAAGGCAGCAGCCAAATCTCTGGTGGGAGCGGGTTGATGCCATCCCATTCAAATACACCCAGCACCTGCATGCATGCATGCATGATGACGAGGGGGAGTGTGGCTTGTTTAATGCCTTGTTATGTACTCTTTCTACCAGCATGCAACACAACCCTGCCTCTTCCTGTCCTCCACCACTTCGCTTTCTTATCTTTTCGCATCCCTTCCTCGTCAGTTCGCCCAGGTCCCTTCCTTGTCTTCTCCACCACTCCACCCCACCCCACCACACCTCCACCTCCGGAAACTCTCTCGCGTCCTCAACCACTCCTCCCTTCTCTTTCTACCCACATCCTCGCGGCACGCTTCCACAAATTGTAGTGGATTTCGAGAAGCATTCCACTGCATGTGGAAGAGAGTAGACACACATGACACAGACATGCACACGGCAACGGAATGGCAGTGAGAGAACAAAGAAACGGGAACCACTGCAGTAGTGCCCACGCAATCCTCCTTTACCGCCAATGACTGCAAGTGCAGGGCTCACCTTCACGCAAACAAAATGTGCCGCAACCCATTTTCTGATGAGAGCGACAACCCAACACCGGTGCTACGTGAATGCTGCACGCATGCCTGAGAACATGCACCACAGCAGAAACTTCTCCTTCAGATCCAGTCTCTTTCACTGTGTGTAAAACAATGTATGACCTATGCATACAAGTGGCACTCACACAGAGCCAGAACTTGCCCCACAACATGACAGCTGCACACATGCCTGCAATCACGCACACGACAACACTTGTTTCAGATGCAGTCGCTCTCACCATGTACGGAACAATGTCTGACCCTTTGCCTGCAAGTCGCATGAGAAGGGATAGTGGCGGTGGCACTCACACAGAGCCAGAACTTGCCCCACGACGTGTTGGCCGTGGCAGTCCCATGCGACAATATCCATTGGCGCCCAGCAGTCAGTGCGGGTGCAGATGCCTCCTGCCCGAGGATGCGCAGCGACACGTACGACAGCACTGAGCCGAACATGGTGCTGTGGGACTCGATGTGCAGACCCCACCCTCCATCCTCATTCTGCATCACGTGCACACACACACACACACACACACACACACACACACACACACACACACACACACACACACACACACACACACACACACACACACATGCCCATGCACATGCACATGCACATGCACATGCACATGCACATGCACATGCACATGCACATGCTCGAGGAGAGGAGAATGGGGATGCAGTCAGTGCTGTGAGAAAAAGTAACGAGGGCAGTTGTCCAAAGTCATTTTTGTGAAGAGGTGGCATCGACACACAGAAGTCATGTGTGTCGATACCACGTACTGTTGGCCTCTCTCTCGACACACGTCTTACTTCGACACGCATGCAGACCTTGGCTGCCATCCTCATGCCCACCGTATTGTGCCGTGGTGGCAGCTCTTCTATACCACGTGGTTGTGCCGGTCCGTGGTGGCGTTGCATGCTCCCTTTTCCTCATACAGTCAAGTCCAAAAAAACAAAAACAAAAACATGACAAATGTGCGGAAGCACTTGGGGGAAGGGTAAGCGGGGGGATCGGGGACCTCGAAGACATGAGTTGCAAGGAGGCGGAGGACATGCAAGCTTGCGTTATAGGCTCGGGAGCAACATGCATTCACAGTTTGAGAAAACGGAGCAGTTGGTACTCACCTGGTGATTGAGTAGGTAGCGCACCATCTCCTTCTTGTGTTCTTTTGATAGCACCGAGTCCATCGTGCCAGTCACAAACAGCGCTATGAGCTGCATGCGTGCCATCGCAGCACAGCAGCCAACACACACAGGATAAGAGATGACGTGACAATCGTGGAACATACAAGGTACAATATGGGGCAGAAAACAAGGGGGGGTGAGGGGGGAGGGGGGGAGGGAAGGAATGGCCGGATCAGGTAGGTTCTGGTGAAACTTCACAGTTGAGACGGGCACAAGTGCAAGCCAGATATTCTGTGGCCATGCACACGTTGACATGGATTCACATGCCCATGAACACCCATGCTGCATGGGTGTTCATGCATGGGCCATGCAGGCACGCACCAGCCCGGGCATGAGGAACATGGGACCGCCATAGTCGCCGCCCCAGTGGCCGTCGTGCACCTGCAGCGTGGAGTAGAACCTCAGCGCTCGCACCAACGTTGCCTCCACCACGTCGGCGTCAATAGGGTCCCGCGCACGCTGCGATGGGTCGAGGACTGGGCGCGGAGGCAGATCTGGCACAGGTTTTTCTCGCAAAAACTGCATGGCCGTGCGTGTGAGCAGGATGGGGTAAACGGGATGTGATAAATGATGAGGAAGGAGGGCGACTGGAGCAAATGATGCGCTGTGCATGCATCCTTTGTGCGCACAACATGATGATGACCGACCATACATGGAAAGATGTGTCAACACACATTCACGCTCACAGACGACATCCACATTAGAAGAATGATCGGTTAGTGACCTACCAACGACCTGAACAGCACTGCTGTGGAACGTGCAGGGATCGGAGGAGGACCAATTGCTGAGGTGGGGTGGAGTGCTTGGGTGAAGTGGAGTGCTTGGGTGAAGTGGAGTGCTTGGGTGAAGTGGAGTGCTTGGGTGGAGAGAGTGCTTGGGTGAGGTGGAGTGCTTGGGTGGGGTGGAGTACTTGGGTGGGGTGGAGTGCTTGGGGGAGGTGGAGTGCTTGGGTGAGGTGGAGTGCTTGGGTGAAGTGGAGTGCTTGGGTCACCCAAACACTCCACACCCAAGTTGGGTGAGGTCGACTGCTTGGGTGAGTTCGAGTGCTTGGGTGAGGTTGAGTGCTGAGGTGGGCTGGAGTGCTGAGGTGGAATGAAGTGGAGCACGATTGTTTTGTGACTACTGCCACCGTTGGGGCCGTTATTGACCGCCCCAACGGTGGCAGTAGTCACAAAACAATCTTGCTCTTATTCTGAATACAGCTTATATGCAATCAGACCAGCCACACAATGTGCATTCAGCACACACGAAGGCACGGCAGATGACAGTTTTTCAATCGATTTCTCTGCACATTCAACCCCTCGTCCTCCATCATGGCGACGTCACGCTTGCTCACCTGCAGGCGCATGATCTCATCGGCGCTGTGTTTCTTGTCAAGGCGAGATGCAGAGAAGCGTTGCCGGAGGCGCTCCACCTCCGCCCAGTCCTCCGCCGTGCCTGCATTTGCGTCGAACGCCCACACGTGCCGGCCCGGGTGGTCGCTCACGCTGACGAGCCATGGCGCGCCGACGTCCCTGCCCTCCTCCGCCACCTTCAGCCGCCACATGGCGCGCCTTCAATTCGCGCAGCTGATGGGCTGGGGCCGAGCGGATGATCGTAGAGGGTCGAAACAGATGTTCTCCTCACAGACACAGTGAGTTGGGTCACCGTGGCAGAGAAAAAAAGTGGCGAATTCAATAGTGGTGAGTGGGGATGGGGTCCGGCCTGGCAAGAACGCGGTGTCGGCGGGAGTTGGTCACTGTCGAGAGAGCAACGGTTAGGGCCTATGGCTTGGCATTGACAAGCCATGGCGTCATCTGGACAACTTGGCATCCCAAGACCCAGCATCCTTGAGGCGGCGGCGTTGCCCTCCACATCCTCGCCCCTGGACCTCAATCTGGTCCAAAGCTGGCAGCAGCCGGTGATTGTTTTTCTTGAGTCAAGCAGCGCTAGATATTTCGGTGTGTCACACTCTTCTTTGGCTTGGATGTGTGACATACCTCTGAGTGTCACGTCACATCACAAGCGTCAAGGAGGCATGCTGGCGGAGGTTGGGGGGCAACGACTGTGCTCGCGAAGCGCTCCCTCGCCTCGTCGCCCGCCCGTTTCTGTGGAACCGGGCCCGTTTCACCGCGAGGCCCTGAACCAACGTCTCTGAATTCTGACGAAGGCGAAGGAAGGGGGGGGGAGGGGGGGGGGAGGTGTTGAGGGGTGGTGTTTTGCACCAAGACCAGACGGGTGTTGATTCCGGCCCTAAGCGCACTACAATACGGGAAGGATACGGCAAATGTTTGTCAAACCGGTGGATTTGTAATAAACGTGGAACAAAATGTATTTTTAGCTGATTTCACGAGCTTCTTTGGTGTTCAATAGCGAGAGGTCCCAAAACTTTATGTAAAATTTGTTCAAATTCATTTCATGCCACTAAAGTGATCCATTTTTCACTGAATGGCCCATTCCTCGTGCAATTTTTGGTTCTAGAGTGTTACGGCAATCGAAGCGTCGATGCTGAACAGGTGAAAGTTGTGCAGTACATGACGACTTTGGAAAGTGCGAAATTTGAGTAATTCCTAATCACTAGAAGGTGTAATTCGATGATAATCGTCAAAGAAAGGGAATCATTCCTATCCTCCCCTTTTCTAGCACGGTTTGACAACCATGCCCATGGTTTTGAATAACGAGTGCGAAGAGCGGTTCAAGTCACTCTTCGCATTGGGTCATCATTGGGCCGTCGCTCCCTTGCAAGATCGCAATCGAGCGAAGACCCCTTTTTCTTTCTTTTTCGACGCTGTAGCGGATTCGACGGAATCCTTGGCCGACTAGGCCAAAACTGCGGTGCTTGAGGGTCTTAGACCCTCAAGCCATCCCGTCTCACCGCCCACAGTCCCAGGTGACCCCAGTCGAGCCACCTGGCTCCTTCGACCGGTCGGCGTGGCACTGCCACACTGCACTCCCCCCCACTACGAGTGAGAGCCGCCTCGGCATCTCCGGTGATCCCGACGTGGGATTCGAGCCCTAGAGCTTTGATACCAATGTAGCGGATTCGACGGAATCCTTGGCCGACTAAGCCGAAACCGCGGTGCTTGAGGGTCTCAGACCCTCAAGGCCATCCCGTCTCACCGCCCACAGTCCGAGGTGACCCCGCTCCATCGACTTGTTGCGTGGCTCCATTGACCTATCCGCGTGGCACTGCCACACCGCAGACACAAAACCCCCCATAAGGATTTTCTATGTTCTGCGTAGGCAAAACCTGCACGGATCAAAAAACCCTACATCTTAATTGGGATTTTGTGGGTCAAAAGAAAGGAGAGGGTCATCGCTCGATTGCGACTGAGCAAAAATGCCCTGTTCAATTCAACAATGTTTTCTTCCCACGCAAACCCATAAGGTTCGCAATTCAAACCCTAATCAAACCCAACCCCGAATCACATTCAGTGTTCAGGGTATTATTTAAGCGCGAACACCCCTCCCCTCTTACAACGCATGGGGAGACTAGAGAAAATGCGTAGAAGCTTCCTAGCAACACAGCCGCTGACCAGGCATCAGTACCCGATCAGACGGTGACGGCAGTCACAGGTCGTACACACAACGGCAAGGGTTTGGCTAGGAGACACAAGGCACAGTGTCAGAATGCTTCAATATAGCATATGCAGAGAGAAATGACAAATGACAGGTCCAAGGCATAAATACCTGCCGCGGCGCACGGCGGGTGTCGCTCGCGGCAGTGCAAGAGCTGTCCTAAAACCGGCCCAAAGCCACTGTTTTGGCCGTAACTCCGTGCACACATGTCAGAATGCTACGCCGTCTGAACATAGACGTGCAGAAACAAAAGACGGACGCTATGACTGGTCACATGCATGCATCCATCGACAGACAGTGAGCATACAATGCAAAAACATGCAAATAGGCCTCATGGCCAGTCTGCCGAAAGACGCCTGCAAGATGTAGAAGACACAACAGAGAGTCCCGGTGGCATCTGGGGCTCTGGTGCAGTGGTCGGCCAGCTCCAAGCTGGTAGTCCGCCGCCTGTCGTCGCGCCGGTGTCACCAGGGCCGCCCGCCTCAGGGATCTGCACGAGCATGGACACGGCTGAGTGGTCACAGTAAACTGTTAGGAACGGCACAAAGCACAACACTCCCCCATGACCCGATGGTACGCTTGTCCGTACGCGTGCAACACTGGTACGAACACAATAGTGAGTGACACGAACAAATGAGACGAGGACGAACATCTCACACTCAACCACTCTCACACACGGGGCGAAGCCCAACAGAATGAATGGCCACCAGGAACTTTCCGCGAGCAAGTGCCTTCGTCAAGAAGTCAGCACGCTGGTGTCAGTACCAACACACATGATGGAGATCACGCGTCGCTCTACCAGATCACGAACGAAGTGATGCTCAATCGCAATGTGCTTTGTGCGAGCATAAAAAACACCAGAGTTCTTCGCAATGGCGAGAGCACTCTGGTTGTCGCAACGCAGCACAATGGCGGGTACTGACTGTCCAAGCTCAAGAAACAGGCGCTGCAGCCATACTACCTCAGCAGCCCCTGCGCCCAAAGCAACATACTCTGCCTCTGACGAGCTACGTGCAATGCAGCCCTGCTTCCCGCTTCGCCAAGACAAAGCGGTACCACCGAGCAAAAACACGTAGCCAGTACGACTGCGCCCATGAGGGCTCCAAGCCCAGTCACTGTCAGTGTAGCCGTCAAGGACCACCGAACACTGCCGATGAAAGCAGAGTCCGAGGTACACCGTGGAGATCACATACCATACCACTCGCACAGCCGCGTGAAGGGCTCTCGCACGTGGAGCCTGCGAGAACTGAGCGAGGAGGTTGACGGCAAACACAATGTCAGGACGCGTGGTGGTGGCCAGGTACATCAGAGATACGATGAGACAGAGGTACAAGGTCACGTCCACTGTCTCCCCCAGCTGTGTAGGATTATCCACCTTCAGGGCATCCTGCCCATCTGGTGTAAAAGGTGTGGAAGCGGATGGCACTGCACCAAGGAGATTGCTGAAGCGCTCCCCCATGACTCGTGCATATCGGGCCTGATGCAACAGCAGTGTCCGATGTTTGCGATCTCGCACGATCTCCATACAAAGAAACACCGATGTAGGACCGAGGTCCTTCATCTTGTAACCAGTCTGCAGGATAGCCTTGGCCTCCTTCACGGCCTCCAGGAATGGAGACGCAATCAGAAGGTCATCAACATGGACCAGGATGGCGATGAACCGCTCGGGTGTCGGTAGGATGAAGAGCGAGGGGTCTGCCTCGCTCTCTACGTATCCTTCGCGAGTCAAGGTGCCAGTGATCTCCCGGTTCCAACACCGTGGAGACTGCTTAAGGCCGTACAAGGACTTGCACAAACGCCAGACCTATTCACCGTCCTCAAAGCCTGGTGGCTGAGCCACGGAGATCTCCTCATCCAAAGAGCCATGGAGGAACGCGCTGTTTACATCCATCTGGTGCAGTTCCCAGTCATGCTGAGCCACTACACCGAACAGAGCTCGAGCTGAGGTCATGCGGCCGACAGGGGCAAAGGTGTCAGTATAATCAACTCCCTCAATCTGAGAGTACCCCTTGACGACCAAGCGGGCCTTGTAGCCTTCCAGTGAGCCATCCGGCTTCACCTTCTTGCAAAAGACCCACTTGATCTGAATCGCCTTCCTCCCAGGGGGAAGGTCGACCAGCTCGTAGACTCTGTGCTCTCGGATAGTACGAAGCTCATCCTCGCAAGCAGCTCGCCAGGCATCAGCATACTATGATGAGAAAGCCTCCCGTAATGTGCCCGGGTCAGGCGCCATAGAGGGGGAATTCTACGTGGCAAATGCACACGCCTCAGTGTCAGGCGTGACGGCCACGAGATCAGCTGCTGCGTCACAGGCGATGTGGAACTCGCGAGTGACCAGGTCGTGCCCTATGGGGCACGCTGGGTGCATCTCTGAAAGCTCAGTGCGGACACTCAGGCCTACGGCCTTTGTGCCTGGATCACCGCTCACGATGCTGTGAGAGGAACCCCTGGGTCTGGGACCCGACGCTCGCTGAGCTCCGGAATCCAATGGTCGAAGGCGGCCACCGGGCTCACGGGAGTAACCGGAGGTCAAGGGGCGCACCTCAGGCTCAGGAAAAAGTACGACCACAGGGACAGGTACGACCACAGCTGGTGAGGGCTTGGACGAGGCAGCTGGAGAGGTCGTGCGAGGAGATGAGGGTGTGGGGGACACAGAGCTGGGTGTGACAGCAGGCAAGGCTGGCCCGGACACTGAGACAGGAGTGTCAACCGACGTAGGGACAGGAGTGGGCTGGACTGGGTCAGACGCCGGAACAGGGGTGCCAGTAGACACAGGTGATGGTGCAGGAGGAGGCGTGAGAGCAGCGGTACCTCTGGGGTGTGAAACAGGTTGAACAGGCGGGATCTCTGGACCGACGGCAATGATAGCCGGATCATCAAGTGTTGGAGACCGAAAGGGGACTCGAGCGGACACATCAGCTTGACGAGGAATGGTCGCTGGTGGAGAAGTCTCCCCCATCCGTCGAGGACCCTCACAGGAAGGCACATGAGCGGCACAGAGGGTTGTGATCGAAGTCAGGTCACGGTATGTGAGTGACTAAAAAAACAGCGCGTCACGGGACTCAATGACACGACGGTGAGTGGGGTCCCAAAAGCGCCAGGCCTTCAACCGCAGGCAGATGCCGATGAAGGCACACAAGAGACCCCGAGGGGAGACCTTGGACCCCTGCTTATCCTCGGTGTACCACACGGAGCCAGGGAACCCCAGACGCGAGCGAGACGAAGATCATCACGGTGGCCAAACCAGAGCTCGTACGGTGTAACATGATCCGGAAGCGGACCATGCGGGAGGCGGTTCCGGACCCAAGTCATGTAGGCGAAGCCCTCGAAGGCAAAGGACTCCGGGAGACCGCACTCAGACCGCATGGCGCGAACCGCATCCTCCATGGTGCAGTTCCAGCGCTCAAATACACCGTTCTGCTGTGGGGTAGCAGGAGCGGAGACCTGGTGAAAAATGCCGTGCTCATCAAAGAAGGAGTCCATCTCACCGAGGAACTCGCCGCCGCGATCCGAGCGAAAAGTATGGAGTGTGTGGCGAGGCTGACGCTCAACCATCACGAGACAGAGCTGAACCGCAAGGGCGGCGTCGCTCTTCTGACGTAGATGCAGACCCTTCTGAAGTCATCAGTCAGCGTCAGAACATACCGGCCCCTCTCGGACAGGGACTCGACCGGGAGAGGACCGAGCAGGTCCGAGTGGACCAACTCAAGAGGCCTCAGTGCTTGGGAACGCGAATCACGATAAGTGCATCAGTGCATCTTCCCCTGAGCGCAAAAAAGACAGTCGGTCTTGGGTGGCTTCTCAAAAGAAGCCACGTCAAGACCGAGAGCAGGCTGTGTCCGAATGAGCTTCAACACAGTGTCGGAGCCCACGTGATACAGACGAGGGTGAAGAAACCGCTGGTGTTCCGGGGATAGAACACCAGTGACAAAAACGCGACCAGAGGAGGAGGGAGAGCAAGGGGAGGCGGGCCGAGCAATGCGATACAAATCATCTATAACAAAAGCACGCAGGACAATGCTACGGGTGTCAAGAGCAGTCATAGTCGCTGAATCAGCGGTATGCTCAACGGAGAGACCCATCAAAGTGCAGGCACGCACAGACAGCAGACTAAGCTCAAGATCAGGCACAAACAGCATGTCAGAGAGATACAGGGGGCCCGACGGACCATCAAAGCATAGAATCCCAACTCCGTGAACCGGCAAGGACTGACCAGAGCCTATACGAACAGAACGGACAGTTGTGATAGGACCAAGGACCACAAAGTCACTACAACGACACGTCCTATGATGGGTGGCACTGGAATCGATGATCCAAGTGCCACCGGATTCACGACTGGTGGATGTCACTATACAACAAGCAATGGAACACTCAGCATCATAGGGACGTTGAGCCGACAGTGGGAAGGAACGACGTACATCACGAAGGTGAGACTCATGAATCCAGTCAGTGCATTCAGACCCATCATCATCACATGCGGATTGTGCTCCCCCACACGTGTCATCACGAGTCACGAGGACAGACGAACAAGCAGTCTGTGACCCACTCGACGATGACAACACACTCGCACCTCCCTGAAAGCGAAGCGCCAGAAGATGACGAATCTCGCTGATGGTGCAGTCATGTGGGTCTGGATCACAACTGCTCGCTGGTGAGGACGTAGGAACAGCTGCAGTCGTGGTCGCCGTGTGTCCAGAGGAGTGTGCCGGCAACGTGCCGGACGCGCTGCGAGAAGCATGGGCAGCCTGAAGCCCACGAGTGATGCGCGCCCAGTCAAGCGGCTGCTGGCACTCGGTGTAGCGATGGGCGCCTCCACAGTTATAGCAGTGCACGGAATGGCCACTACTACCAGTGGATGATGGCTGCCGCTGACCTGATCCGCGCCTCCTTTTCTTCTTCTTCCCCTGGGCAGCTGCTGCAACGCCCTGTGTCTGCGTGGGTGTAGACGGGGTTGAAGAGGAGGAGGAAGATGAGGCAGTGATGGAGGTGGATGAGGGTGACTGCAGGAGGGAAGATGGTGGTGATGCGATGACTGCTATAGCAAGGGAAGTCTCCTGATGTGCTACTGCTGCCTCGCGGGCCGATGTCACCTGGAGGAAAAGCTTATGCGCCCAAGGGAGCAGCTACAGAGTGGTTGAGAAAGGCTCGAGGGCAGCATCGCTGTACCGTGTGAAGATATCAGTGTACTCCAGGTGAACTCCGAGCATGATGGTTCGAAGCGCCCACATGCCCTGAGGTCCCCAGACGCATGTAGATACGCATGGCGCGTCGCCAGTATTCCGTCGCAGGCTCCGCTGGCCCCTGACGGAGCGAGTGGAAAGCACGAATGTGTGACGCACGCATGGCGTGCGTCTTTGCGGCCAGTAGGGACAACGCCAGATCCCAACCTCCACGAGGATCGGCTCCAGTGCCTGAGCCAGCCTCGCCGAGGAAGGGGCGGAAGTCGACGATAGTCTCGCGTGGCATGGCATAGAGAAGCCCGTGCATGGCCCGGGCACCTGTCAGCGCCTGTGCTGGATCTGTAGACTAGTATGGGCTGTGGTAGTAAGGTCACACTCCCTCGGAATTGGCCCACACCTGAAACAGGACCTCCCAGCAGTCAAAGCCATTCTCGCTGATGTACCGTGGAGGTGGTGTCTCAAAGTCCTTTGGCTGCCGCTCCGTGGGGAGAGCAACCGCAGGCTGAGGAGGGCGAGAGACGGGAAAAAATCCTGGGAGAGGGTGATCACCGGGGAAGTCAGGTGACGGTCGTATCGGGGACACGGGTGGAGGTCGAGTACCCGTCTGCAGCTGACGGAGGCGCTCCTGTAAAAGACGAATCTCGTGCTCCTGGGAGTCATCCTCGAAGCCTGGCATGAATGGCTCGTCATCAAGGAGGTCAGCAGGTGGTGGAGAAACCACTGCAGGAGGTGAAGCACGCGGAGCACCTGTCACGGGCACCTGGGCTGAGTGCTGGGTAGAGGGCGCAACACCGGCAGCTCCCTCAGAAATCCGCGAAGGAGCCGTGGACTGAGCGCGTAGAAGCTCAGTCATCGTGCGGATCGCGTCAGTCTGCTCTCGCTGCAGACGACGCAGCTCATCTTGCTGGCTACGCAGGTCCGCAATGGCCTGGGAGCAAGGGCTCAATACCCCTTTAGAAGAGGGGGAGGGATCACCTGGCCCCTTGTCCTTGTCGTCGGGCGAACTCATGTCGCCGCTCACTATGGGAAGACAGATCAAGTTTGTCGGATTTCAAAACCATCTGCATTTCTCGAGGATTTGAAATGCTGGCAACTTTTGACTTTCCGAGTGAAAATTTGGCTAAATGTGATACTGGCGTCAGCAAGTGGTTGCTGATGTCAGCACGATCTGATGACGTCAGCAACCAACAATGCTGATGTCAGCTCATCCCCTCCTTCCTTTTTTTTTGTGTCACGGTTCTGCGCGAGTGTGGAGCCGCTTTGCGGTGGCACGCGGCAGCTCTGCGGAAGCTGTGCAGCAGCTTCCGCCTAGCTGCTGCTGCAGCTGTGCTGTCAGCTGCAGCAGCAGCTACGTAGCTGCGTGTGTAGCGGTGGCAGCAGCGGCTGCGCTGCTGCTACTGCTGCTGCGCGATGCGGCTGCTGCTGCGCACTGCAGCTGCTGCTGGCTGCCGCCGCCGCGCGCAGCTGCTCCTGCCACTACGGCGCTGCTCCTGTTGCTACTGTCGCTACTGCTCTGCTGTGGCCGCCACGACTGCCGCTGCTGCTGCTGTGCTGCTGCCGCCGCTGCCGCTGTTGAGCTGCTGCTGCCGACGCTGCTGCTGGCTGCCGCTGCTGCCGCTGTTGCCACGCTGCAGCTGCGGCCGCTACTACTGCGCTTCTGCTGCCGTCGCCTCTACTGCTGCTGCTCTGCTACTACGGTTATGGGAGGGCGGCTGCACGCACTGCATCCACCACGCACCTCTGCGTGGCGGTACACGCCGCTGCTGCTACCTCTGCAGCTGCGATCTCACGTGGTGGGTGGAGTGCGTTGACGGCGACCGGCCGTCTCCAACAGATCCCAGGAACTCTGCTGCAGCGGTGACTCTCACTGCTGCTGCTCTGCTGCGTCTCTGCTGCGCAGCTTAGTGAGAACTGTCTCACTGCTCTGATACCAAGAGAAAGTGCGTAGAAGCTTCCTAGCAACACAGCCGCTGACCGTTCGTCACTGCCTAGTCAGACGGTGACGACAGTCACAGGTCGTACACACAACGGCAAGGGTTTGGCTAGGAGACACAAGGCATAGTGTGAGAATGCTTCAATATAGCATATGCAGAAAGAAATGACAAATGAAAGGTCCAAGGCATAAATGCCTGCCGCGGCGCACGGCGGGTGTCGCTCGCGACAGTCCAAGAGCTGTCCTAAAACCGGCCCAAAACCACTGTTTTGGCCGTAAGTCTGCGCACACATGTCAGAATGCTACGCCGTCTGAACCTAGACGTGCAAAATCAAAAGACGGACGCTACGACTGGTCACATGCATGCATCCATCGACAGACAGTGAGCATACAATGCAAAAATATGCAAATAGGCCTCATGGCCAGTCTGCGGAAAGACGCCTACAAGATGTAGAAGACACAACAGAGAGTCCCGGTGGCATCTGGGGCTCTGGTGCAGTGGTCGGCCAGCTCCAAGCTGGTAGTCCGCCGCCTGTCGTCGTGCCGGTGTCACCAGGGCCGCCCGCCTCAGGGATCTGCACGAGTATGGACACGGCCGAGTGGTCACAGTAAACTGTATAGGAACGGCACAAAGCACAACAAGGTTCACACCCGACGACGAGCAACAGTAACCAACAAAGACTTTGGTAATGGAGGACCAGCAGCCGACAATTCACCATGCTCTCCACGAAAAGCAGGCAATAACAGCAGAGGATTTTGTGGCAAATAACACAAATCCAACGACTTCGATGGCCAGACGTGACAGACATCTAGGCTTGCTGATTCCCTCGCCTCGGTGTTGCCCGCCAGAATGACACCTGGGCACAATGGTAGGAGGCACCAAGAGTCCGGCTCGCATTAATGAAGACTTGTACCAGAAGCTCTCAGAACTTGGGATCCACAAATATTGTCAGCTCTAAAAAATCACCGCGACTATGGAGGAACTTTGACATGCATGTGCATGGGAATCATTGCTCATCGAGAAGAACAACCAACTCTCGAGTGAATCCCCAATCCAGTCGGCACTTTTGGAACGGTTCAATCCTGCAAAGTGAAAAGGGCCGATGGTTCAGATGTGGCTGGCGAGTTTATATGTGTACTCTGCTCCTACCAAGGTAAACAATAATTGGAAGAAAATTGACCTTGCCGCCCCGCTTTTGTGTGGCACGGCATGAGTTGGTGATGCGGTCATCCACCGGCAATAGACGATTGGCAAAGTCTAATCCACGGCTCATGTGAATGCTCTCACATCGTTGCCTGTATGCATTCTACCACTTCAGTAGAGGAACCTGACGTGGCAAGATAGTTCAACTCCACGCAAAAAAAATGGACTTAGTGTACGCCGACTTCGTATGCTTTGGGAAGCTAATTCAAAGATCGGACGCATGGTACAAGCTTCAACACAATCTTGAACAATTCAATGTGGTAGAGACAAGTGGAATTCTTTGGAAATCATCACCAGTAGTGACATCATCTCCAATGAACTCTAAATCCACTATAACAACAGCCTCGGATGTGACATTTGATGAGCATCATAGAATTCCGCATCCACGTCCACCTCTCATGATTGACTACAGTTCTTGGATGAAGGAATCCAACGGCTCAAGAACCCAAACCCACAGTGGATATCCTGGTGGCAGAAAATCACAGTTGACGAAGTCCTCATCTCCAATGGAGATCCATTCTGGCGATCAACGCGACCAACGGATGTGCTAGACTTGTGGGAATTTGGGATAACTTCTTTTACAACTGTTGGAAAAGATAACAACGGGCCAAAAAGAGGGACAGTCATACATAAGAATCGAGGAGTTGGAAAATAGCAAAGGATAGAGGTAGACAGTGAAACTCGTTTATGGTTAGAAAAATCTATGTTGACTGATCGTCCATCTCGACAGCTCTCAAAGAAGGAGATGAGGGATCCTAAGACCAGGAATCCTCGTCAATGAGAACACCAACCGGTGATACTACTATGAGTCCAACCAAGGAATTGCAAAATTCGTAAAATGGTACCATTACTACGTGCCGGAGGATCTTCTTATAGTTTCGTAGAAAAACAAGATGGTTCAAAAGCTGAGTCTGCAAACCTAATGTGGGGTATTGGAAGGGAAAACCATGGATAGACTACTATAGATTCATGAAATTTACGAACCACTCGGATTGTAGGATTTAATGGTGTGGAGAACACATTTAATATTGAGCACAAAATCATTCTTGGATGATATTTCTTGTGCAGGCACAATCCACGAGTGGAGTGGAATAGTGGCACAATCTACATCAGCATTAATGGTAGAAAGTGACACCTGCCTTTGATCCAGCAACCCACGATGTAGCGGTAGTTATGAGTAGAGGTACAGGAGAAAACATACGAGAAGTCCATGCAATGAGCCGATATCTCTAGATGTTGCCAAGCGGTGTCTATGGCGTAGAGCTCAAGCGTGGCTAGCCAACATGGAACCTAAGGAAGCAAAGCGGATTGCAGCATCATAAGTGACACCAACAGCCTCATCGGCCGTGACACCTAAGAATTTTGCAGCAGTCGCAAAGGCATTTATACCAGTTTTCGAGGAGTTCAAAGGGGTTTTTCCTGACAAACTACCTTGATAGCTTCCTTCACAATGCTGCTTCAATCACCAGATAAACTTGAAGTTGGACAGAAGAACGACATTTCAACGAACCTATCAGATAAGTGGTCATGAATTGACTTAGCTGAAAATAACAACTGAACGAGATTCCTGATCAAGGGTTCATCAGGCCATCCATGGCACCATATGCAACACCTGTACTTTCATAAAAAAGTTTGGCGAGATGTCGATGTACATGGACCACAGGGAATTGAACGACATCGCCATCAAGAACCGCAACCCCCTTTAAGGAGCAAACTTTCTTTCTAATAAACTCTATGGAGCGAGAATTTTCACCAAGATCCTCTTACGGAGTAGCAATCATTAGATTCACGTATATGATGAGGACATTGAGAAGGGGGTGTTCTCTTCATGCAACAGGCAATCTGAGTTCACGATCATGTCATTCAGACACAGAAACTCCCCAATAACATTTATGACGACCGTAAACGAAATCTGTCAGCCGCAACCTGATGACTTTGTCGTCGTATATCTCAACGACATCTTGTTATACACCTGCGTCCCAGAAGAGCACGTTGGATATCTCAAGAAGTTCTCAAGATTTTGTAAAAAGAGAAATTCTATAAATGAAAACTCTATAAAGATGACTTCAGTCGTCATTTGATCAACTTCTTGGTCTACATCATCAGTGGTGAGCAGATCACAAATTACCCAAAAGAAATTGAAGGTAGTCGCTGATTAGCTGATGCCCACCAATGTCGAGGACGTGCAAGTGTTTTTGTGGTTCAAAAGCTTTCACCGTTGATCCGTAAAGGGCTATTCTTGAGCACCTCTGTCCGATCTCGCTTCTAACACCACATAGAGGAGTTGGGGAGATAGCAAACAAGAAGAATTTAACATTTGAAAGAACAATCTGACCTCATCGCCTGTGCCAACCTTCTGATTGGCATATCCAACCGTGGACTACATCATGACCACCGATGCGTCCATTTAAATAACTAGAGACAATTAGGGTAGAGATCAACCGGTTGCCTACATGTCAAGAAATTTATGCGGGCTGGTGCTCACCTACATTGTCTACAAAACAGTAATATTGCTGGCCCTCCTTGTATTCAAGACGTGGTAGTACAATGTAGAATGCCGATGATGTGTCATCCGTACCAATCTCCACACAGTCAAGCATCTAAAGCCTCATCCAAATCTGAGTTGACAAAATCAATAGACGGAGTTCCTCGAGTCAAACTTTGACTACGACATCTAGTATCAACATGCAAAAACAAATGCAGTTGATGATCCAAGTCAACAACTGGATCTCTTGGCCATGATTGATAAGTTGCTTGTTGAACAAGACCCGTATCTCAAGAGGTTGTTTGCAAACGATTATGAGGAGTTTGTTTGGTGCAATGACACTAAGTTTTGCTTAAATGATCCCTATTTTCGACGCAGATTCATTCGCATGGTTTCCGTACCTCCAAGCAACGAGCTACATTGCATGCAGTTGGGGGAATGCCTTCGCACTAGGTCCAGGTGGTCAATCTGGCGAGGATAAGATGCCAAAGAAACTCACTAAGTACTAATCGTGAAACAAGATGCAAACCGACGTTGCAAACCACTTTGGCACAAGTCGTGAGACATGTGCCAAAACCATATGTCGAGACGAACCACACCACTACCAGTACCCAGAGAACCATGGTCGGACACTTGAGGGGTCCAACACAATACTTGTGGTGGTCGACAAGATCTCAAAGACGTCGCACTTCACCATAGGAAAAACTATAGTCACTATTGAGGAAAGAGTATGGTTGTTCATCAACAACTTTGCCAGATTACAAGGCGTCCCCTCCTCCAAGGACGAAAAGTTCACCTGTAGATTCTAGCAAGAATTGTTGACTTGCTACGATAGTCTCCTCTGACCTTCTATATCTAGACAAATGAGCAGACTGAGTGTACAAATCAGATGCTCGGACAACTGCACCGAACTCTGTGCAAGCCACATGGAACTGAAAAGGTGGTCAGGCTACCAACCATCGAGCTCGTAAATCAACTCCGCGACCTGTGCTGCAACTGGACAAACTCCTTCCAAGGTAGAATATGGCAAACTAACCCCAACTTCAGCGGGTTTCCAGCGTTTAAGCAACATACCGGTATTTGACACACATTGAGGAGACTTCCAAGGGAGCTGGGATGACACTCAGCATAAGCTCACATACTCGGACAGGGATGAATTGAGTGGTCGAAAAACATAAAATGGACATAGAATTCCAAGTTGGTGATTTCGTCCTGCTTGAATCTGCGAGAATTCTGCTTGCAAGGACAGGACTGTGCAATGCTCAAACCTAGTGGATAGGACTCATCCACTAGGTTCAAATCCCATTCATGACTGAAGAAATATGGAGACCTATCATTGAAAACCTCCACATACAGAATAGCATGGATATCCACCCGAAATTCCACATGAGTCGGCTGAAACTCTACCGCGACCCAGCGGGCACTTCCTTGGCAGAGATGTATCTTTGTCATCACCTGTGGAAGCGGAGGAGGGTAAATAGTACGTGGCCGGAGATATTTAAGGACACTTGATGAAGAAAACTAATAATTTTTTTCCGTCAAGTGTCATGGCTACTACCCCTTGCACAACAGTTGGGAACCCTACGACAACCTACTGGACATCGATAATCAGATTGATGGGTTTTTTAGCCGGCGTCGACCTACGTCTTGCAATGCGCTTGGACCAGATGGCTAGATGGGAGAAAAGTGTTATGTCCCTGATGTGTATGAGTCCCTAAATAAAGTGCGTGGAAAAGTCTGTCCTTACATTCCTGGCCTACCGCGCATCGACCTTTGGAATTTTATGTTGCTCGATTTAGGGTATTTTGGCCAACTGTCCCAACTTCCAATGTTCTGTTTTTGAATGTTGTGTAAGGTTCAGCAGATTTCTAGAAGTGGAAGAAGAGATTGTGTGATTCGTATCGACGTTTTCATACTATTTGGTCGACTTCTTAACAACACTTGACTTTTCAAAAAGTGCAGCTTGATGTTCTCAAACCCTCCTGACTCTACAATTTTTCTCAAAGCATCCTGTCACAAATTAACGTCCCACGTTTCCCTTGACTCGAGCATCAAAGATCCCAATCATGCCTCTGTTCTGCATTTGCTACTTTGTGTATGCACCCAACAGTTTCACATATCTCATAGAAGTGTACTAGATCATCCTATTGTCTAAATACCTTTAATCGTCTTCCACTTTGTACCTTCTCATGACTCTAATCATTGGATATGATAATCACATGCCATTGGTGTATAACATGTTACGTCCCTGACGTACAGGAGTCCCTGAACTCCGCGGATGGGTATTTTTGTCCTTACATCTATGGCCCATCGCGTGTCAACCTCATGATTCTTACGCTGTTCGTCGAAGGGAATCTTGGGCACCTGCCCCGACCTCTTGTCACCTGCTCTAGAAGGTTCGGATAATGTCGACCACTTTCTAGAATGGTCAACAGAAGTACCACGAACTGTATCGATATTTCAATACCATACCATTTGTTTGAATTCTTGACGGCACTATAACTTTATGAAGTCGTACCTCAATATCCTTAAAACCCCTTGACTTCTTGGTGGAGTTTCTTGAAGTGACCTCTCACGATGCAACATCACACGTACCGATCGGCTCGAGCGTCTAAGACCCAACATGCCTCATCATGATTCTTGTCATTGGATGCATGCGCTCGCATTGTTCAACACTTGTCATTAGAGGACACTTACTACTGAATACAGATTGTCCATTTGTCTCCTTTCCTCAAATTGTCTACTACCCCGAATCTCATCCTGTGAACCACCCATGTATCACTCGGCGTAATACTTAGTTTCAAAGGGAAGCAGCACTAGAGGGGAAGAAGATGCATTAACCACGCGACGACAACCTCGCACGAGTCTTCAGCACATCTCCACAATTTAGAAGCTTGCCGACCTAGTGACGACAACAATGAACGGAGCGAGCACACCCGACGACAAGGACCAGCAACCAGCCTAGACTCCAGCAATGGAGGATTAGCAGCACGTGATCGAAGACTCTCTCCAGGTGAACTAGGCAGCAATGGCAACATTCAAGACAAATGGCACAACACCGACGACCCCAACGGCCAATCGTGTGGTGGACCCCTCGGCCTTGGCAAACCCTTCTCCCCCCCCTTTGCCTGCCGGGTTGACACCTGGAATGATGCAAGGCACAGGCCAAGAGGCTTGCATGAACAAAGGTTTGCAACAAAAGTTGTTGGGACTCGAGAGACTCAACATCCATCTATTCCAACAACTCAACATGGTGATGGAGGAGCTTCAAAATTCCCATGCGCGTAAAGTTATGCTCACCGAGAGACATACTAAACTGTCAAGTGAACCTCAAATAAAACGGCACTCAATGAGCCATTTGATCCTGCAAACTCAAAGGGACCGATGGTCAGAATATGGCTGACACGTTTGGAGGTGTATTTCACCACTGTTGGTGTCAACCACGACAACTAGAAGATTGAACTTGTAGCCTTGCTTTTGTATAGCATGGCTATAATGTGGTAATCCGATCTAAAGACCATCCAAAAACAGTAGGAGACCGGCAAAGCCGGATTAACGGCTCACGTGATAGCTCTCATATCATCGACCGCAGGCGTTCTACCTCTTGAGCAAATCAATCCCACATAGTAAGAATCTCTGACTCCACCGGCGACTTGGAATGACTTCGTCTGTGCTACACTCGCCCACTTTGGAGAAATGAATGAGAAGTCTGACACGTGGTACAGGTTTTAGTGCCTGCGTCACCAGCCCAGCATGGCAAAGTTCACACGGTGTTTTTGCAAAATCATCACAAACAGCAACCTCACCTGCGACGAACTCTTTCTCAACTACAACAACGACTTCAAGTGGGACATTCTGCGAGCAATCGCTATATTTCACATCTAGGAGGACCTTCTGCAAAAGATCCCATTAGCCGATCTCATCGACAGTGTCGACTACAGTGCTCGGACGTAGAAATCCAGAAGCTTGGCGACCACAAGGCCACCATTCTTGTCGTGGTGGAGAGAATTCATAGTCAGAGGAAACCTCGTCTCCAATGGAGATTGACGTTGTTGATCAACGCAATGAATGACTCTGCTGGCCTTGTGGGTTGCCAAGGGCACATCTTGTGTGACTTTTGGAAACGGTAGCAACAGGCTGAAAAGGGAGGAAATATGAGGAGTTGGGACACAGCAAAGGACAGGAGTACATGGAAAAAGTTATGACTGGTCGGAAAAATCTATGGCGACCGATCGCCCATCACAGCAGCCCACATCACCGCAGAGGAGGATTCTTGAGATCGCAAAATTTGACGAGGGATACGAGGATGAAAACGGGTGATACTACATCGAGTACAACCGAGGTATTGTAAAACTCGCAGAACGGCACCGGCACTGCACAATGGAGAAGCTTCTCACGGTTTTGTAAGTAAACAAAATGGTTTGGAAGCTGGGATTGCAGACCAAACTAGGGGCGTTTGAAGAAAACTTGTCAACGGACGATTGCAGATTCGTTGACTACGTGAACCTCTATGACTACAAACTAGAGATCTGCACAACGTAACGGTCAAGAGAACTTGTCCAATGAGCGAGGACAAAATCATTTTATCGGTGATATTTTGTGTACCGGCATAATCCGCAGGTTGACTGGAACAGCAGATCGGTCCACGTAATTATTAATGGCAAAAGATGATACTCGCCTCTGATTGAGCGACCCACAACGCAACGACGGTTACATGAAGTAGCAAAGGTGGAAGCAGTAGAGGAAGTTACAACAGTCATAAAATGCCAACCGATATCTCTCGACGTGGCCAAGAGACATCTAAGAAGCAGAAATTCTTAGAGCCTCTAGACTACATATACATATACACATACATATACATATACATATACATATACATATACATATACATATACATATACATATACATATACATATACATATACATATACATATACATATACATATACATATACATATACATATACATATACATATACATATACATATACATATACATATACATATACATATACATATACATATACATATACATATACATATACATATACATATACATATACATATAC
>SZWC01011986.1:39944-55088 GCA_023375785.1 Penium margaritaceum
TATACATATACATATACATATACATATACATATACATATACATATACATATACATATACATATACATATACATATACATATACATATACATATACATATACATATACATATACATGTACATATACATATACATATGGCTTAGTAATCCCATCTATGTCACCATTATGAAAGGACAACGTTGTCTTCCAGTCGCGGTTAGGTAACCCCATGTATGTTTTTAGCGGCTGAGTATGCTGCTTGGTCCTGACAAACGACTTAGAAGTATTCATCAACCATGAACATTTCCATTTCAGAGTTTTTCCTTCTACGATTTGCAATTGGAGAAGGTCAGGGTCGGGCAGGTTTTGAGCCACTACAGCTCCACCCAAGTTGCTAACACCTACGTTCAGAATTTGGAAATGCGTCGGAGACACAGGTCATCGACAGAGCATCCGTATCTTATCAGGTAGTGCACATTGCATCACGACTCTGTCGAGGCGTATCTGTAGCACAAAAATGCCGGTGTGGCTTTTCCTTGTGAATTCCACATTCCTGCCATACCATGGACCTGAGGGATGACAGCGCTAGACCTGCGGCGCCGCATTGTGATCAGGTTGCCTGACGCGCCGCAACTTCTAACTTCTCGGGACAGCACCAAGATGTCCATCAACAATACAGTGACCAAACATGCTATGTAAATATCGAACGCAGCAGCTATCCCCGCTTAGGACATATTACTCAATGAAAGATCAACACTACTTGTTCAAACTCATAAATAAACATTTCTTCCATTTCCAAGTATCTGCCATGAAGTGGCAGGTCAGCATGGGTAGATAGAAGTCCCATTCACCAGAAACTGGCAGGAACCATGAGCCCAGAAAAACACATTTCAATATATGCCATGATTATTCCTGTCTACGTAAAGGCAATAATCATAAGAAGAGGGAACAGTATAATCATCAGTACCTAAATTTCAAAACCTCAAGATGACAAGTGAAAGTAGTCAAGATAACAACTTTAACAACACAAATGGCGCCTAAAACTTTTGTGGGGTTCCATTTCAACTCATAATGAGGCATGAGCTAAGATACAAAATGTTGTGACCCACACAATATGCATATAACTATCTCGTTGGTTAAATATCCTGAATAACAAAAAAGAAATGATACACCCTAAAGCCAAAACCCCATGACAATAAGCCTCATCCACCCCTGCCTCAAAACTATAAGCCCCATGTACCCCTCGACGCCATGTATTCGAGTGGTACATGGGGCTTATCTTTTGGGGGCATGGGCAGATGAGACTTATCATTCTGATGTAGTGACGGATGAGGCTTACTGTTCCAACGTACGGGCGGATGGGGCTTATTGTTCTGACGGATGGGCGGATGGGGGTTAATGTTTCGACGAACGGATATATGAGGGTCACGGGTGACAGAACAGGGTGGGTTGGCATTTTCACCCTTTCATTTGACGCGCGAGGGGTTAAGGACACTCCATTGAAATAGACTACAAGGTCCCACTCTTTGAAGGTGTTTGAAGGTGTTGGTGCATTCCTACAAGGTTTGAAGCTCAAATGAGGATGGAAGAAGGAAGTCATTGAAGCCCGCTTCACCACACATAAGACATAAGACAAGAAATTTGTAAATGTGACCTCAATTTTTAACACGTGAATGATCAATGAAGCTTTTCACTAGTCAAGTATGGAAAAAAACAGTCTAAGACTACATTCATACGTCTGACCGTAAGAAAGTGTTTTACCTTGAACACCAAGTAGATTATCGCCACTCCCTCAGGTCGTTAGTGGTCATGTATGGCCAAGTAAAAGGACAAGCCATGTGTAGGAATGTTTATTAATTGATCAACCCTATGATCGCAGAAGTTGTGAAGGGTTTTTTTCTTGAAAAATATGAGAATAGGTCATTGTGTTCTCTAATATCCCATTCCTTTGAAAAAACTTTATTTCTAAATGGAGATTTTCATGTATTTCATAATGCAATTAAAAGGCCTCCACCTTCTCAAAGGTTTAGACCAAGTCCACATCACTACCTAAAATCAAAACGTAGATGACTTTAGATGAGTGTATAGTTGATTGCTTAAAATGAGATGTTATGTTTAAGTCTTTTTCTTAGGAGGTAGGCTCTCAAATTATTACTACACATACAATGTTCAAACTAAGAATAACAAAAAAAAACTGTTTTTGCCAGATGGCTTCTCTTTATGTATACAATGGTCAAACATTATTAATTATTCTCAACAAAGTTAGGTGAATGCACAATATCTTGGTTCAGATACTTAACATAAAGTGTTATCACATCATTTGCTAAAATGTGAATGGTTTATGTAGGCTTCATAAACACCAATAGATTCTTTATCGTAAACGTATTTTCAAATGGTTAACAAAAGTATGCACAAGTGTATGGTTAACATAAGTTTCCACAAGATATCCATGATCTTGAATACATTTGAACTTCAAGCGTTGTTTTTGTGTTATCTTGCATAAAAGGAAGAAGAAAATCAATATGAAGAGAAATTGTGTTAAGATTCATTGTATGCTTTCCACACTATCCAACCATTTTATGTAGTAAGGATTTCCCATTTTGTTCATGATGGATTCCTAGGGACTACTTATAAAAATGTGTTGATGTATTTATATTTCTATATTATATTATATATTATGAAGAAAATATATTTCTTCATGCTTTAAATTTATGTTTTATGATTTTTTTTCAATTTTTGGACATGCGGTTTTGTTTTCAGTTCACTTTTGGAAATTTTTTGTTGAACGCTTGTTCAACCGTGTCTCACTTCTTATCTGCAACTTAACAGTCCAACCAGAAACTTTACGCATACGTAAGTATCAAAAGTGGTATCCAGTCAACTTATTTATGATGTTTGACTTAATGCTACTTGAATTTGAACTGAGATTCAGGCTTTAAGGTTTTTTTTTTCTGGATAGGTTTGTAACTTCTTCTCGTCATGGGGCATCCTATGGAAAACCGTAGGTCTTCCGCCTTGCGTATTGTTTTTCGGCTCACCAATCATCATAGCGGTCCAAGCGGAGACAGCCATCTGCGCTCCGAGTCCAGTACAAGAATGCCGACGCACATCCAAAACCTCATGCAGGAGCGGAGCAAGAACGAGCATACCACCGAGTCAGTGCGCAAGTCAAACGTACAGGTCTCTACCAATACTTGAACAATCTTGCGCGTTGACACTATCCGCCTTAGTAAAACAGCAACAATCCGCAACGGCAGCCGTAGCTGGCCAAACGTTGAGGCAAGGAATGCCCCTTCTCCATGACGCGTCCAAACGTGCCCTGTCGACCACGCTGTCAGTGCGCGCTGCGCCCCCCCAGGCTTCGGCAAACGTAGCGCAGAGAGGGCGGCTGAGCATCCGGGTGGAAGGAGGTCCAGGCGGCCCGGTCGCAGCAGGGGCCGCTGTGTCACCCATGAAGGAAAAGACGGAAATCGAGGCGCCACCGTCCTTTGAGTACAACGAGCGGATGAAGCGACAGATGGCGGACCTGTACGAGTACCACCACGAGCTCGGCATGTACTACATGCGCATCACCAGCCACATCATCTTCGACTCCCAACCCCAAACCCCAGACGTCGTCACAGACCTCAAGGAGAAGGAGGGAGTAGACGTGGTGCTGAACATGCAAGAGGACAGGGACGTGGCGTACTGGGGCGTGGACCTACCGGCCATCGAGCACCGGTGCCGCAAGCTGGGCGTGGAGCACAAGCGGCAGCCTGCAGTTGACTTCAACGCGCACTCGTTGCGGCTCCAGTTGCCTGCAATGGTGGCCGTCATCGCGCACACCGTGGCACAAGGCAAGACGGTGTACGTGCACTGCACCGCAGGCCTGGGCCGCTCCCCCGCCGCCGTCATCGCCTACCTCTTCTGGTTCGCGCAGCCCAACATGGACCTGTAGGCTGCCTACGACTTCGCCACGTCGCGTCGCCCGTGCGGCCCCAAGTGGCACGCCATCCGCGGCGCGACGTACGACCTGGAGAAAAACAGCCTGTACCAGCCTAGATTCGACACGCTGCCGGACTTTGCCTTCTCGAACGTGGCGCAGTGGGAGCGCGACCTCATCCGCCATCGCGTCTGGGACCATCCCTACTAAAAGCAAACCAGCAGTTCGCGTGCAAGAAAAGGGAGGTAGCTGGAGGCAAGGGGATGGGGTGGGTCTCATCCAAGCACCCCATGCCCCCTGTTGGAGAGGAGAGAAGTGGTGCGGCTGTAGTGCACTAACTGTTGTGTGGTGTATGGGAGGCATGCATGGGGTTGAGAAAATGCGTGGAAGCTTCCAAGCGATATTGCCGCTGACTAGGCGTTAGTGCTTGGTCAGACAGAGACGACAGTCACATGTCGTGCACACAACGGCAAGGGTCTGGCTAGGGGACACAAGGCAAAGTGTTAGAATGCTTCAATAGAATTTCCAGAGAGATGACAAATGACAGGTCCATGGCATAGGTACCTGCCGCGGCGCACGGCGGGTGTGGCACGCGGCAGTGCAAGGTCTGTCCTAAAACCGGCCCAAAACCACTCTTTTGGCAGTAACTCAGCATAGACAAGTCAGAACGCTACACCGTCAGAACCTACACGTGCAGAATCTCAAGCCGGACACTACGACTGGTCACATGCATGCATCCGGCAACAAAGGTGGGCGCACAATGCAAATGCATGCAAATCGGGCCCATGGCCAGTCCACCGATAAAATTCTACAAGCCGTAGAAAAACTACAGAAGGTCCCAGACAGCATCCACGATTCTAGGGCGTGGATCCATCAGCTCCGAGCAGGTAGTCCATCACCAGATGACGCCTCGGTGCCACCTGGGTCCGCATGAGGGATCTACACGAGCATAGACACGCGAGTGGTCACAGTAAACGGTACAGGTTGACAGGAACGTCAAAAATCACAACACTCCTCCATGACCGGATGGTATGCATGTCCATATATGTCCAACACTGAAACGAGTGCAACGAGTGCATAAACAGTCATGACACAGGCACAGACACACCCCGTACTCAACCACTCTCAGGAAAGGGGCGAAGCCCAACGGAACGAATGGCCACCAGAAACTTCCCGCGCGCCAGTGCCTTCGTCAAGAAGCCAGCACGCTGCAAGTCAGTGTCGACCCATATGACGAAGATCACGTGGTGCTCCACTAGATCACGCACGAAGTGTTGCTCAACCGCAATGTGCTTTGTGCGAGCATGAAAGGCACCAGAGTTCTCTGCAATGGCAGGCACTGACTGACCCAACTCAAGGAACAGGCGTTGCAGCCACACTACCTCAGCAGCCCCTACACCAGGAGCAACATACTCTACCTCCAAAAAGCTACGTGCGATGCAGCCCTGCTTCCCCACTACGCCAAGACACAACGGTACCACTGAGCAGGAACACATAACCGGTGCGACTGCATCCATCTGGGCTCTAGGCCTAGTCGTTGTCGATGTAGCCGTCAAGAACCACCGAGCACTACCGGTGAAAGCAGAGTGCAAGGTACGGTGTGGAAACCACGTACGACAGAACTCGCACAGCCGCCTAGAGGGCTCTAGCACGTGGAGCCTACGAAAACTGTGTAAGGAGGTTTATGGCTGAAGCAATGTCGGGGCATGTGGTTGTGGTCAGGTACATCAGAGATCCAATGAGGCAAAGGTAGAAGGTCACATCCACTGTCTTCCCCAGCTATATGGGATCGTCCACCTTCAGAGTGTCCTGCCCGTCAGGTGTGAGAGGTGTGGAGGCCGTTGCCACTGCACCAAGGAGTTCATTGAAGAGCTCCCCCACAACGCATGCATATTGGGCTTGATACAACAGAAACGTCCTGTGTCTGCGGTCTCGTACAATCTCCATGCCAAGAAACACCACTGTAGGACCAAGGATCTTCATCATATTGGCAATCTGGAGGACCGCCTTGGCCTCCTTCACGGCCTCCATGGAGGGAGACGCGATCAGGAGGTCATCCACATAGACCAGGATGTCAGTGAACCGCTCAGGCGCCTGTCGGGTGAAAAGAGAGGGATCTGCCTCGCTCTGTACATATCCCGCACGAGTTAGAGTATATGTGATCTTCCGGTTCCAACACCAAGGAGACTACTTGAGTCCATACAAGGACTTGCGCAAGCACCAGACCTTATCACCGTCCTCAAAGCCTGGTGGTAGGGCCACGTAAATCTCCTCATCTAGAGATCCATGGAGAAACACATTGTTCACATTCATCTGATGCAGTTCCCAGTCATGCTGAGCTACCACACCAAACAAAGCGCGAGCTGAGGTCATGTGGCCGACAGGAGCAAAGGTGTTAGTGTAATCAACGGCCTCGATCTCAGAGCACCCCTCGATGACCAAGCGAGCCTTGTGGCATTCCTGTGATCCATCTGGCTTCACGTTCTTACGAAAGACCCACTTCACCTCAATGGCCTTCCTCCCAGGTGGAAGGTCGACTAGCTCGTAAACTCCGTGCTCTCGGATGGCACGAAGCTCATCCTCGCAGGGGCACACCAGGCGTTGGCATCCTCTAATGAGAGGGCGTCCCTCAGTGTTACCAAATCAGGTGCCAATGAGGGACAGCTCTGAGTCGCAGATGCACACGCCTCGAAACTGGGCCTGACGACCACAAGGTCAGTTGCTTCATCACAAGCGGTACGAAACTTGCAAGTGATGAGATCGTGCCCTACATGACACGCTAGATGTACCTCTCTGTG
Organism: Penium margaritaceum; assembly: GCA_023375785.1. NCBI lineage: Eukaryota > Viridiplantae > Streptophyta > Zygnematophyceae > Desmidiales > Peniaceae > Penium > Penium margaritaceum. The sequence goes on from SZWC01011986.1 coordinate 46,643, forward strand.
ATCGATATGGACACTCAGGCCGAGGACCTTTGTGCCGGGATCGCCACTCGCAACATTGCGAGTGGAGCACATGGGTGCGGAACCTGACACTTGCTGGGCTACGGAGCCCAACGGTCGAAGACGACCACCGGGCTCACGCGAGTAGCCTAGGCTCCAAGGGCTGACCGCAAGCTCAGAGATAGGAACGATCACATCTGGTGAGGACTGAGGCACAGGGGTAGGTGATGCACTCGGAAGAGAAGCTTGTAAACTGATGGGAGACGCAGGACTAGGAGTGGCAGCAGGACCGCCCACAGAGAACTGAGCCGGAGACCGAGAAGTGGGGGGGGGGCTCGAACAAACACATCAGCCGGACGAGATGTGCTCGTAGGCTCAGACTCCCCCATTCGTCGAGAAACCTCACACGTACGAACCTGTGTGACAGAGATCGACACAATCGAGGTCAGATCACGGTAGGTGAGAGACTCAAAGAAGAGCACGTCAGGAGACTCAACAATGCAACGATGGATAGGATCCCAGAAACGCCAGTCCTTTGACCTCGGGGAGATACCAACGAAGGCACACAAGCGATCCTGCAGAGAGACCTTGGACCCCTGCTGATCCTCCATGTACCACATAGAAGACACCGAGCCCAAGACACGAGCAAGACACAGATCGGCACGGTGGCCAAACCAGAGCTCATACGGTGTAACCTAGTCCGGAAGAGGACCGTGCGGGAGGCAGTTCCAGACCCACATCATGTAGGCGAATCCTTCGAAGGCGAAGGATTCTAGGAGACTGCACTCAGACTGCATAGCACAAACAACATCCTCCATGGTGCGGTTCTAGCGCTTAGAGACACTGCTATCCTGAGGATAGGCAGGAGCAGAGACCTGGTGAAAAATCCCACGCTCGGCAAAGAAACTGTCCATTTCGCCAAGAAACTCGCCGCCGCAATCCAAGCGGAAGGTGTGTAGCGAGTGGCGAGACTGACCCTCAGCCATCACTAGCCAGAGACGAACCGCGAGAGCGTCATCACTCATCTGGCGTATACTGTAGACCCACCGCATCCGGGTGAAGTCCTTGGTCAGGGTCAAGACATATGAGTCCCGATCCGATAAGGACTCGACAGGGAGAGGACGGAGAAGGTCCGACTGGACCAGCTCGAGGGGACGAAGGGCTCGAGAATGGGAGTCAGGGTAGGTGCAGCGATGCATCTTACCCTAAGCGCAGAACAGACAATCGGTGTTGGGCGGCTTCTTGAAAAAGGACGCATCAAGACCGAGGACGCGCTGTGTCCTAATGAGCTTCGGCACAGTGTTGGAGCCCAAATGACACAGACGTCGATGCAGCAGGCGCTGGTGCTCAACAGACAGGACACCGGTGACAAAACACACGAGCAGGAGGGGAAAGGGAACAAGGAGAAAAAAAAGATCCGAGGAACACGATATAGATCATCCAGAACAGAGGCACGAAGGACAACAGTGTGATTATCAAGAGCAGTCACTGTCGCTGAGTCGGCAGTGTGCTCCATAGAGAGTCCCATCAAAGTGCAGGCACGCGCACAGAGCAAGCTGAGCTCAAGGTTAGGCACAAAAAGCACGTCAGAGAGATACAAGGGGCCAAACGGACCATCGAAGCACACAGCCCCAACACCCTGGAGTGGCAAGGACTGACCAGAGCCAATGCGAATGGAGCGAACAGACGCCACACGACCGAGGACAGCAAAGTCACTACGACAACATGTTATGTGGTGAGTGGCACCGGAATCGATGATTCAAGTGCCACCCGAATCACGACTGGAGGACGTCACGGAGCAACGGGCAATGGAACACTCGGCTACAGACGAGCGCTTGGCAACAGAGGAGGGAGAACAACGAAGGGAGCACAGGTGAGACTCAGAAATCCAATCAGTACTGTCAGGCCCATCATTATCACATGCCATCTATGCTCCCCCACACGAGTCATCACGAGAGACGAGAACAGAAAAACAAACATTATGTGAACCACCCGGCTGTGACGACATACTCGCACCTCCCTAAGAGCAAAGCACCAGGAGCTGACGGAGCTTGGCGATGGTGCGGTCACAGGGGTCCGGGTCTCCGCTGCTCGCCGGTGGGGAAGTAGGAACTGTTGTAGTCGTGGTCGCCGCGTGACCAGAGGCTGTGCTGCTCGACACAGACCGCTGTGCGTGTGCAACCTGAAGACCGCGAGTGATCCGCGCCCAGTCAAGCGGCTACTGGCACTCGTTGTAGCGATGAGCGCCTCCACAGTTATAGTAGTGAAAAGTGCGTCCACTGCTACAGCCTGATGTCTGCTGCTACGGTGACTGCTGTAGGCCCGAGCCACGCTTCTTTCTGCTCTTCTTCCCCTGTGCTACTACGGCCACACCTTGCATCTGAGTCGGGATAGCTAGGGTGGAAGGGGAAGAGAAGGGCGTGCCAGAGGATGGAGAACTGCGAGAGAGGCGTCGTTGGTGACGCGATGACCGGTGCAGCAAGTGAATTCTCTTGGTGGGCGACGACTGCCTCACGAGCGGATGTCACCTGGAGGAAAAGCTGATGCGCCCAAGGAAGAAGCTGAAAGGAGGTGGAGAAGGGCACGAGCGTGGCGTCGTTGTACCTCGTGAAGATGTCGGCGTGCTTCAAACGGACTCCGATCATAAGCGTGCGAAGCGCCCACAGCTGTGTCCCTCTTGCGATCCTAAGGCGCGTGTAGATGCGAATGCCACGTCGCCAGTAAGCGGCTGTGGGCTCGACAGGTCCCTGACGAAGGGAGTGGAAGGCACGGATGTGAGCCGCGCGGGTGGCGTGGTGGCGTGCGACAATGCCAGCTCCCAGCCCCGACTTGGGTTAGCACCCGCGCCTGTGCAGGCCTCTCCAAGGAAGGGGCGAAAGTCCATGATAGTCTCACGAGGCATGGCGTAAAGGAGTTTGCACATCGCCCGAGCCGCTGTCAGCACCTGAGCACGGTCCGTAACCTGGTACTAACTGTGGTAGTAGGGCCAAACCCCCTGTGAAGTGGCCCAGACCTGGAAGAGGGTCTCCCAACAGTCAAAGCCGTCCTCGCTGACATATGGTGGGGGCGGTGTCTCGAAGTGCTTAGGTTGCCGCTCCCTAGGGAGAGCAACCACAGGATGGGAAAGACGAGGGACGGGGAAGACATCGGGATGAGGAATGTCGCGGAGGTAGGTCTCAGGTGAAGATCGGATCTCCGGGAACAGGGAACCGGAACGCGTGTGCAACTGGCAAAGACGCTCCTGAATTACGCGAATCTCCTTCTCGGGAGTGTCATCGTCCATGCATGGCATATTAGGGTCCTCCTCCAAGGGATCAAGAAGTGGGGGTTCTTATCCTGCTGCACTCCTCGGTGTAGATGTTGACTGCTGTCGGAAGGTGTGACGCCGCCGACTCCCCCGCTGGTGTGCTTTGGGACCATGGACTGACTCCGAAGAAGATCAGTGAGCGTGCAGATGGCGTCGGTCTGTTGCTGCTGTAGGCAACGTTTCTTATCCTTCTGACTCCGCAGGTCCGCAATGGCCTGCGAACGTACGCTTATGACCCCGGAGGAGGAGGAGTAAGGATCTGGTGGTCCGTTGCCCTTGTCACCAGTCGGAGCCATGTCAACGCTCAGTATGGGGCCGAACGTAAAAGATGCTCTGAACGAGAAACCGACAGCGTTTCTCAAGTAGTTGAAATGTTTAGAAAATCTGATGTTTTGACCCCAAAATTTCGGACGGCAGCAGAGCCGATGATGACGTCAACGTTTTGTTACGCTAGCAAAAAAACGCTAGCATTTTTTACGCTAGCGTATTTTTCGCCAGGAATTTTTTTTGTTGGAAGGTCATGCGAACTCTGCATGACTGGTGGGGGTGACCTCGTCACCCCCTGCTCGCGGCTGCGTAGGGGCTGCGTAGTTTCTGCGCAGCAGAAACTGCACAACAGCTACAATGCTGCTGCTCCGCTACTGCTGCTTCGCTACTGCTGCACTACATCCGCTGCAGCAGCTGCAATGCTGCTATTGCGCTGCTGCTGCGCTGTTGTTGCTGCTCGCGACTGCTGATGCTAGCTCTGCTGCTGTCGCTACACGCTGTCAGTGCTCGTCGCCGCCGCCGCAAGCTGCTGATGCGAGCTGCTACTCCTTTTTTTTGCGTACAGGCTGGCAGCTAGACACGGCTGCTGCTGCCACCCACTGGTGGTGCCGTTGCTGCTGCTGGTGGAGCTAGTTAATGCCGCAGCTCACCTGATGTGGTGGTGGGACTGAGTGATGATGACGTTGTTGAAGACGGCTCCAACGAGACCCAGGATACGGCTACGACGGTGACTCTCACTGCTGATACCGGTGCTATGTCTCTGCGGCGCAGCTCAGCGAGAGGAGTCTCGCTGCTCTGATACCATAAGAAAATGCGTGGAAGCTTCCTAGCGATATTGCTGCTGACTAGGCGTCAGTGCCTGGTCAGACAGTGACAACAGTCACAAGTCGTGCACACAACGGCAAGGGTCTGGCTTGGGGACACAAGGCAAAGTGTCAGAATGCTTCAATAGCATTTGCAGAGAGAAATGACAAATGGCAGGTCCATGGCATAAGTACCTACCGCGGCGCACGGCGGGTGTCGCACGCGGCAGTGCAAGGTATGTCCTAAAACCAGCCCAAAACCACTGTTTTGCCCGTAACTCAGCTTAGACAAGTCAGATCGCTACGCCGTCTAAACCTACACGTGCAGAATCTCAAGCCGGACACTACGACTGGTCACATACATGCATCCGCCAACAAACGGTGGACACACAGTGCAAAGACATGCAAATGGGGCCCATGGCCAGTCGAGCGATAAACATCCTACAAGCTGCAGTAAAACTGCAGAGGTCCCAGACAGCATTGAGGACTCTGGGGCGACCGTCGATCAGCTACGAGCAGGTAGTCCACCACCAGACGACGCCCCGGTGCCACCTGGGTCCGCATCAGGGATGTACACGAGCATGGACACGGCGGAGTGGTCACGATAAACTGTACAGGTCGACAGGAACGTCACAAATCACAACAGGGGTGTGCATGCTGGCCGGTTGGCTGGTATGGGTGGTTGGTTGGGTGGGTATGGGCATTTGTTCATTCATTCATTCATCATTCATCATTTCATTTCATTTCATGTAGGCACTGTAGTTTGTAGTTTGTCCGTACATTGATGTACATTTCACTGGTGCATGTGCATCGGCCGCATTGGCTCGTGCGCTCGACATTGTATTCACTCCACTGATTTCTCACCGTCTCACATCCATGTTAGTCTCAAGCCTGCTCTGGATCTTGTGCTTGCAAACCAACTCCTCCCACCCATGACCCACATCGTATCGATGGCAATGCCACACACCAGTGAGTGGGATAAGCAAAGAGATGCGAGAAGACAGAATGACAGGAAGCTGTCCAGCACACTCTTCATCGGCTTTTGCACTAGATTGAGTTGCTTGAATTCACTTTGGCCCCTCTGTGTGTGTGTGTGTGTGTGTGTGTGTGTGTGTGTGTGTGTGTGTGTGTGTGTGTGTGTGTGTGTGTGTGTGTGTGTGTGTGTGTGTGTGCGTGCGTGCGTGCGTGCGGGCGTGCGTGCGTGCGTGCGGGCGTGCGTGCGTGCGTGCGGGCGTGCGTGCGTGCGTGCGGGCGTGCGTGCGTGCGTGCGGGCGTGCGTGCGTGCGTGCGGGCGTGCGTGCGTGCGTGCGGGCGTGCGTGCGTGCGTGCGGGCGTGCGTGCGTGCGTGCGGGCGTGCGTGCGTGCGTGCGGGCGTGCGTGCGTGCGTGCGGGCGTGCGTGCGTGCGTGCGGGCGTGCGTGCGTGCGTGCGGGCGTGCGTGCGTGCGTGCGGGCGTGCGTGCGTGCGTGCGGGCGTGCGTGCGTGCGTGCGGGCGTGCGTGCGTGCGTGCGGGCGTGCGTGCGTGCGTGCGGGCGTGCGTGCGTGCGTGCGGGCGTGCGTGCGTGCGTGCGGGCGTGCGTGCGTGCGTGCGGGCGTGCGTGCGTGCGTGCGGGCGTGCGTGCGTGCGTGCGGGCGTGCGTGCGTGCGTGCGGGCGTGCGTGCGTGCGTGCGGGCGTGCGTGCGTGCGTGCGGGCGTGCGTGCGTGCGTGCGGGCGTGCGTGCGTGCGTGCGGGCGTGCGTGCGTGCGTGCGGGCGTGCGTGCGTGCGTGCGGGCGTGCGTGCGTGCGTGCGGGCGTGCGTGCGTGCGTGCGGGCGTGCGTGCGTGCGTGCGGGCGTGCGTGCGTGCGTGCGGGCGTGCGTGCGTGCGTGCGGGCGTGCGTGCGTGCGTGCGGGCGTGCGTGCGTGCGTGCGGGCGTGCGTGCGTGCGTGCGGGCGTGCGTGCGTGCGTGCGGGCGTGCGTGCGTGCGTGCGGGCGTGCGTGCGTGCGTGCGGGCGTGCGTGCGTGCGTGCGGGCGTGCGTGCGTGCGTGCGGGCGTGCGTGCGTGCGTGCGGGCGTGCGTGCGTGCGTGCGGGCGTGCGTGCGTGCGTGCGGGCGTGCGTGCGTGCGTGCGGGCGTGCGTGCGTGCGTGCGGGCGTGCGTGCGTGCGTGCGGGCGTGCGTGCGTGCGTGCGGGCGTGCGTGCGTGCGTGCGGGCGTGCGTGCGTGCGTGCGGGCGTGCGTGCGTGCGTGCGGGCGTGCGTGCGTGCGTGCGGGCGTGCGTGCGTGCGTGCGGGCGTGCGTGCGTGCGTGCGGGCGTGCGTGCGTGCGTGCGGGCGTGCGTGCGTGCGTGCGGGCGTGCGTGCGTGCGTGCGGGCGTGCGTGCGTGCGTGCGGGCGTGCGTGCGTGCGTGCGGGCGTGCGTGCGTGCGTGCGGGCGTGCGTGCGTGCGTGCGGGCGTGCGTGCGTGCGTGCGGGCGTGCGTGCGTGCGTGCGGGCGTGCGTGCGTGCGTGCGGGCGTGCGTGCGTGCGTGCGGGCGTGCGTGCGTGCGTGCGGGCGTGCGTGCGTGCGTGCGGGCGTGCGTGCGTGCGTGCGGGCGTGCGTGCGTGCGTGCGGGCGTGCGTGCGTGCGTGCGGGCGTGCGTGCGTGCGTGCGGGCGTGCGTGCGTGCGTGCGGGCGTGCGTGCGTGCGTGCGGGCGTGCGTGCGTGCGTGCGGGCGTGCGTGCGTGCGTGCGGGCGTGCGTGCGTGCGTGCGGGCGTGCGTGCGTGCGTGCGGGCGTGCGTGCGTGCGTGCGGGCGTGCGTGCGTGCGTGCGGGCGTGCGTGCGTGCGTGCGGGCGTGCGTGCGTGCGTGCGGGCGTGCGTGCGTGCGTGCGGGCGTGCGTGCGTGCGTGCGGGCGTGCGTGCGTGCGTGCGGGCGTGCGTGCGTGCGTGCGGGCGTGCGTGCGTGCGTGCGGGCGTGCGTGCGTGCGTGCGGGCGTGCGTGCGTGCGTGCGGGCGTGCGTGCGTGCGTGCGGGCGTGCGTGCGTGCGTGCGGGCGTGCGTGCGTGCGTGCGTGCGTGCGTGCGTGTGTGTGTGTGTGTGTGTGTGTGTGTGTGTGTGTGTGTGTGTGTGTGTGTGTGTGTGTGTGTGTGGGTGTGTGTGTGTGTGTGTGTGTGTGTGTGTGTGTGTGTGTGCGCGCGCGCCTTTGCAACCCTTGCCTAGGGTCATGGCATGTTGGTTGGGTAACATCGGCACCAAACATTAAGTACCACTGCAAAAGGGGGGGGGGGTTGGGATACAGGGTATGCACAGATGTCATTAAGCCATGCAGACTAGGGTGCACAGGGTGGGGTAGCATGCAATGGTACTCGACGAGGATAGAGGGCGTTGACTGATGTATCCCAGATCCTGTCCAGAGCACACTGCATTCACAAAGAGATGTGCACTGTGCCCCTTGCTGTGTGGTCAGCAGCACACCAGTGTGGTTGCATGGCGTGTTCAAGAAAAAGTGACATCATGGTGAACAAGGCACTTTGGTGCATGGCCTGAACAAGATGTGATGCCTCCAGACTAGGAAGGGTAGGTTGGGGGGGTTTGGGGAGGAGGAATGGGATCAAAACAAAAACAGAAGCAAGACATTTAGTTCGGAGAGGGACATCACAGCCATTCTGTACAGGATGGTTGGTAGCTGTGACACCCAGAAAGGAAGTCATGTTTCTAACAAGCGATGTCATCAGCATGCTTGTGGTCCCACAGGCTCTACTTGGTCGAAGGCGGTTGCTTCTACCCACATGACACGATGGCAATCCACGCGGATTGAGACACAAGATGCTCGTCAATGCACCGCGGGTGCTTGTGCTTGCGCCTGTGCTTGTCTCGAGTCGATGTTGGGTTTGATTCTTCTGTCGCCATCTGCAGCACAACAGCAAAACCATGTCGACGGACGGAGAGACACAGGATGAGCACAACCACACTGGGGAGTAGCGTGGATGCTGCACAGGGGATGCCCGGCCCTCCCCCCCATTTCCCCTTATCACATCCCCCACCTTTTCCTTGTTCCTTCCTCATGTTTTCTCCGCTCCTCTCCATCAACGAACCTGAATCCCCATCCCTCCC
>SZWC01011987.1:9039-33408 GCA_023375785.1 Penium margaritaceum
CCGCCTGCCTCAGGGATCTGCACGAGTATGGACACGGCCGAGTGGTCACAGTAAACTGTACAGGAACGGCACAAAGCACAACAAGAGGAGCCTGGTTAGAGGGAGAGCGAGGAAAGTGGGGAATCACGAGCCAAGCGAGGCACAAGACGCCATGGACGGGAATGCTTGACAAGCGAAACGTAAAAACCTGAGTCACAGGAGAGAGTGTTGTTAGGTGCAATAGAGCAGGTGGCGGGGTGACGAGCGGGCGAACGGCGAGCCCATCCTCGCTCGCACCCGCGCCTAGTGAGACTCGAACCTGAGACCTCGCCCACACATTTTCCTGCATGCATACAACCTAGCAAACCCGAGAAGACAACCCGGACATACCTCCCCGTCATACACTAGGAAGCCTAGTGTCAACAACAATTCAGGTTACAAACGCCTGTGCTAGAGGTAACCTTGATGCCAGCAACAAGAGAGTGGGTGGTCTCCTTCCGAACCGGTGCCACGTAAGCGGTGACATCAGCGCCGGTGTCACTCCAGCATTCATCACCTGCATCAGTGCGGTGAGTGTGCAGCAAGGCCAGAGGTCACAACAAATATGTGGGACACATACCAACACTCCCCCATGACCCACAGCCGACGCACAGTGACACGAGCGCACAATCACAAATGAGTGTCACGAGGAGTGACAAACAACTGTACGAGCACTAGCCACAACCACTCAACCAGGATCACCACGTGAACACAACAATCCAACAGCATGCACAGCCGCCTTGAAGACGTTGCTGCTCAGTGCCTTCGTCAAGAAATCAGCTCGCTGCTATCGTGTATCGACCCAGACAACCAGGACATCACTTGCAGCAATACGCTCGCGCACAAAATGATGCTCAACATTGATGTGCTTCGTGCGTGCATGATGCATGCCATCATGTGCAGCAATCACCTTTGTGCTTTGATTGTCACAGCGCAAAGTGATGCAGCGGATGGGGACGCATAGTTGCTGTAGCAAGCAACATAGCCACACACTCTCGCAAGTGCCTGCACCTAGAGCAACATACTCAGCCTCACTTGAGCTGCGCGCCACACAACCCTGCTTACCACTCTTCCACGACATAGTGGTCCCACCAACGAGGAAGATGTAACCTGTACAGTTGCGTTCGTCAGTGTCATGTGCCCAGTCGTTGTCCATGTATCCATCCACGACAATGGATGGTTGTGCACGATAGTACAATCCACTGCGTGCAGTGGAGAGAGCGTACCTGACAACGCACAGTGCAGCCTCCATGTGTCGGGCTCGGGGAGCGTGGGAGAACTGGGCCAGGAAGTTCACGGAGAAGGCGACATCTGCCCTGGTCGTGGTCGCCAGGTACATCAGTGATCCAATGACGCGCAGATAGTCAGTCACATCGACTGTCTCCCCTAGCTTGGACACATCGAGTGTCTTCAGCAGCCTTTGGCCCGTTGGGGTCATGGGCGTGGACGCAGTGGGTGTGGACTCTAGTAGTGAGGCAAAGCGCTCCCCCAGGCTACGGACGTATGCAACCTGGTGGACATGGAGTGTGCGGCGAGAACGGTCGCGCTCAAGCTCCATGCCTAAGAAGACGCGAGCAGGTCCCAAGTCTTTCGTCTTGTACGTGGATTGCAAGAGCGTCTTCACTGACTGTACAAGTGCCTGACTAGGCGATGCTATCAGGAGGTCATCCACGTAGACAAAAACAGCGAAGAACGGGACAGAAGGTGGGCTGACAAAGAGTGATGGATCCATCGTACTACGTCGGTAACCTCCTTTCTCAAGAGTGGACGTTATCTCTTGGTTCCAGCACCGTGGCGATTGCTTTAGGCCATAGAGAGCCTTCCGCAATCGCCACACTCGGTCAGTGCCATCGGAGAAGCCAGGTGGTTGAACCACGTAGATCTCCTCGTCCAACTGTCGGTGGAGGAATGCATTGTTCACATCCATCTGCTCGAACTCCCAGTCGTGGTGAGCCACGAGACTCAACAGTGCTCTGGCAGTGGTGTAGCGTCCAACCGGCGCAAACGTCTCATCGAAGGCGATGCCGGGGACCTGGGAGTACCTCTTTGCCGTGAGGCGTGCCTTCCATTTGTCGAGTGCACTGTTGGGCTTGTACTTGCGCCGAAAGACCCAACGGGCATCAATGGCTTTGCGCCCAGGCGGAGGATCGACAAGTTCATAGACCGCATGATCATCAAGGGCTTTGAGCTCGCCATGCATTGCGCCTCCCACTGCTGGGCGTCAGAGGCTGCACGGGTTTGACGCACAGTGGTCGGCTCAGGGGGTAAGGCAGTGGTGACTGACGTGGCATGACACTCTGCAATGCTGCTCAAGACCGTAGCTTCTAAGGCCCGCTCATGCTCAGAGGCAAGAAGCGTGTAGCCAAGGGCGGAACTAGGATGGACAACCCCAGTAGCCAAGCCTAGTGCGTCCATGCCGGTGGGGAGCACTGGCGAGTGGGGTGGCTGAGACGCAGGCTGGGACGGGGGAGGGCGTGCCGAGGTCGTGGAGGTGTGAGAGCGGTTGGGTAAGGCACGAAGACGCCCACCTTGGACGAAGGGTGAGACATGGGCAGATCCAACGGGGACATGCGGAGGCGGGTCAGACACCCGGACAGGAGAGGCTGCGAGTGAAGAGGCAACAGGAGAAGTGCCCGGGCTGGACAGGAAAGCGGGAGACGAGGCAGACTAGGCAGAGTCAGTGACCGGGGACGATGGGACGTCAGACGGGCTGGACGATACGTCAGAGGAAGAGGATGCAGAGGAGGTAGGGACAAGTCCAGACAACAAGGAATGCAACGAGTGTGATAGTAGCGATGCGGCAACAGGGACTGCTAGACTGATAGGACCGACAGGGACTGCTGGACCAGCAGGACCGACATCCCCCCTCAGCCGAGAGAGAGGCAGGAGGGAGGAGTCAGGGGATAGACGACTGATGTCCTGAAGGAAGACAGACTCAAAGAACAGAGCGTCACGAGACTCGACGACACGCTGACGGACGGGGTCCCAAAAACGCCAGGTTGTGGACTGCGCGGAGACGGCGAGAAAGGGGCATAGACGACCGTGAGGGGACAGTTTCCCATCACGAAGATCCTCCAGAAGCCAGACAGAAGCAATGCTACCCCAGACCCGAGCTAGGCAAAGATCAGCCCGATGACCATGCCAGCGCTCAAAGGGTGTGACAGTGCGAGGAAGGGGGCCGTGTGGAACACGGTTCCAGACCCACGTCATGTAGCACATTGCTTCGAAGGCAAAGAGTGACGGAAGACTGGACTTAGACAGAAGAGTGCGGACACCGTCGGCAAGTGTCCGGTTCCAACCCTCAGAGACACCGATTTGCTGGGGTGTGTAAGGAGCCGACGTCTCCAGACACACCCCACGAGACTCGAGGAGACGAGCGGTGGGACCAAGGAACTCACCGCCACGGTCGCTGCGAAAGACACGTAGCGACCACTGACAAGCACGCTCGGCCTGAACAAGCCATGACTCAATGACAGAACAGACATCGCATTTCCGACGAAGAGCAAACACCCAGCGGAATTGCAAAAAATCATTGGTAAGGCACAAGACGTAGCGACCAACGTCACTAAGGAGGTGATGAGGCAAATGCCCCATGACATCTGCATGAACACGATCTAGGGGATGTGTAGAGTGTGACTCAGAAGGAGAGAAAGGAGAGCGATGCATCTTCCCTTACGTACAGTCGAGGCAGTCGGCAGGGCAATGGGCAGGGAAGGTAGAGTGCAAGAGGCCAAGAGCGGGCTGGAGACGCAACATGCTGTGAATGGCATCAGTGTGGACATGACCAAGGCGACGATGCAAGAGACGCACGAGGTCAGGAGCGAGAGAGGGTGCAATGTGAGCAAGAGCGACACTGATGGCAGGAGCGGAGGGGGCGTGCAAGGGAACACGATAGAGTTGGCCGCATTTCACGCCACGAAGAACAGCACGTTGAGTCGAACGAAGGCAGACGTTGCCGACACAACGGTTAGCAGTAAAGTCCATACCTTGATCATCTAGGGATGGCACAGACAGCAGGCTAAGTTCCAGCAAAGGCACATACAGAATTTCAGGCAGGTACAGGGCACCACTAGGTCCAACAAAGCGCACGACGCCCACACCCTAAACAGGCAGCAACTACCCAGACCCAGCACGAACATGTTAAAAAGTGCCCCTGCCATGGATGCCGTTTGCCGTTTTCCTGGTCCGACCACTAGAGTGTGGTTGGATGTCCAATCTGATTGCAGACGTGGACTCCTAGGATTTTTCCATGCGATTTCGAGCTTTCAGTCGCTCGATTAGGTTGAGAATTCAGAGAGTGAGCCCTACCCAAAGTTCGGGTGGTACGGCGGGTGGAATCTGGTACCCGTCCGGGATGACGGGATGACGGGATACTCCACTGCCGGTGGTCCGTGTTCAGCTCCAACTGGCTCCATAGACCCCAAGGCCTTAAAGGAAGCAACCAGGGAGGTCCTCTGGACCAGGGCGAGCCGCCCTTTGACTTATAAATCAAGGAAAGGCGCTTCGAGCCGTCGTCGGCTCGTGTCGGAGACGACTCGCGTTGGCGGTAGCCAAAGGCGGCTCCACCAAGGGTTGCTTGGATGGGCGTAGCAGGGGCTATACTGCTCCGTTTTGGGCGTGCTTGGATGTGTTGGAAAGCTCAGATTATAGGCTATAAGAATCTGATCGAATCTCACCAAAAAACTAACCATTTAATGATTCGCAGCCTCTCTCAGTTTCCGCAATCTGTATTTTGTCAGAATTCTGCTCCCTTGGTGTTGTGGCAACCCAAAGCACACACCTCCCTTGGAAGTCTCTTTGCGCTAAGTATTCGTGAACACTTAGGCAGTTCAGGGCACGCCAGGACAGCCATCCTGACAGAACAAAGCGGAAAGAACCAACGGGGCCTAATGAGACAAACGAGGAATGCACGGACGTCATGTGGTGGGTCGCCCCTGAGTCAAGGACCCAGAGGCCACTGGACACAAGCACGGAGGGGAGCACACTGGACGTGGCAACAGTGCCAACGGAGGACTGAGACAACGTACAGAGGGAGAGACCACGAGGAAGAAAGTTGGTCTGCCAACGCTCAATCCACGAGACAGACGCACACAAGGCACTCAAGGCGTGACCGGGAGGATCTCCACGAAGGACACTATCAATCTCACACACAAGACCTCTGGCCACAGGTGCAACACTCTCACCTCCCTGATCGCAAATGCGAAGGTTCTGGAGGAGGGACTGCTCAAGGTGTCTCTCGCGATCACCGCGATCACCATCCACAGACACCGGCGGAGCTGGAGTAGACGCGCCAGTGGAAGGGAGGAACCACAGTGGAGCGGTGTAGGCTGATGACGGGGGGCCAGCATACGCAGGGGCACCGTAAGGAGGTGGCCAGCCCCAGGGATAGGGGGTAGGAGGCGGAGGAGAAGTCACACCAGAGGCGGCGTGAGCCTGAGCCGGGAGTGGGGTGGAGGAGCGCGATGGGACACCGGCGTGAGAGGGTGCTGGTGCGGAGGAGTTGGAGGTGCGAGCCCAGTGAGCGCGCATGGGCCGGGCAAGGCGGAGGTCATTCGGAGGAGCTGGACAAGTCCGAGCAGAGTGCTGTAGAGCCGCAGTTCCAACACACGACATCGCCCGGAACCCGCGAGGAAGCAGAGACGTCCCTGTCCTTGCCCTTGCCCTTGCCCTTCCCCTTACCCTTTCCACGACCTTGGGAAGCGAGGGCAGAGGCGGGGGAGGACGAGGAAGGAGCGGCCGAGGCAGAGGAAGTGGCAGAAGAGGAGGAGGGTGCAATAGCAGTGGTAAGTGTAGCAACACCTGTGACGGCAGAGCGGTGGAGGCGCTTGTTCTGAAGGCTAGTCCACCGAGCAGCAAGGCGCTCTGACGTGAAGTCCCAGAGAGCAACAAACCCCGGGGGTGACATGGGCGGGACTGGGTCTGAGGCAAGGCGCTCCAGCTCATCGGCTTTGACGTTGCGAAGGAGATCTGACAGGTAAGGAATAAGACCGTTGACCATGGTCAAAACGGCGGAGAGCTGGCCAGGTGCCGCTTTGCCGAGCTAAAAAAGGAGCTTGAGACCACGAGCCCAATAGGCATTGGCGGTCTCATCAACACACATAAGGAGCATGTTAAACTGGACTGTAAGCGCGCTCTGTGCGGCTTGTCCAGTGACAATGGTACGACAACGCAGCATGGCGTATGCGCCAATGGGGTCAGCAAGGCGCTCGGCAGCAGGATCAGCATTGAAGGTGCCAACATCATCAATCAACGAATCAGGGGCAGTGGCGATGAGAGCGCCGACTGCACGGGCGGACTCCGCATCAAGCGGTGTGAAGGGAGCAAGAGCAGCGGAGTAGTACTCCCACAGCTGCTCACCTTGAGCCCAGGCGCTGAAGCGCACTTCCCAGGAGGAGAAGGCAAGTGCAGAGGTAAATGCAGGCAGCTGAGAAAATAAATCATGCTGGCAAGGCGCAGGCAGTTGGGTAGCAGCAGCGGCAGTGCCAGTGTGTGCAACAACAGAGGTGCTAGAGGCAGAGGTGGTGCCAGCTGGGAGAGTGGCCCGGGTAGGGGGAACAGCCGACGCAGCGGGGAGGCGGCGAAGTACAATAGTGGCCACTTCATCAGCGAAAGCAGCACGGTTGTCCTCAGCAAGCTTAAGACAGTCCTCAGCCTCCTGCTAGGCCTCACGAGCAAGGGTCAGCTGGGGCTGAAGAGCCGCAATGACTGACTCGTCGTCACCGGGCATGGTGACGACGTGCAGGCTCTGCCGGACAGATTTCGGCAGAGTTTCCCCAGCCCCAGTGGGAGTTGGAAATATGGGGTTGCCTGAGGCAAAAGATAAAGATGCTACAGGACAGCCCACCCCGAGTCAGAGAGGACAAGCCACGCATAGCAGGCAAGAGAGAAATGCAAGCAGGTACAGGATGCAGCAAATAAAGTCAGGAGGATGGGTTGCAGAGAAAGGCAAGCAGAGGATGAATAGCAGCCGCTGCGTCGGCAGACAGGATAGAGACGGTGAAGACAATGGGCACCGCCAGAGCAAAGGCTCCGATGGCACAGGCGGCACGGAGGGTGATGAAGACGGTTGCGATGGAGACAGTCGCCGTGACGAAGCTGGAGGTAGCTGATGGAGCACATGCTGATTCGACGACTGCTGCTGTTGTAGAGCTGCTGATAGAGGCTACAGCTGCTGATGTTGCTGACGCAGCTGCGGCTATGGAAGAAGCAATGGCAAACGCTACGGCAGAAACCTGTGTGCCTATGTTAGCAGCAGCTTCAGCGATGGGACCAATAATAGCTGCTGCCTCTGTGTACGCGTTAGTAGCCCGCCCTGCCAAAGTTGAGGCAGGAGCACGCAACGCTCTAGCGGCGGCGGCAAAAGTGGTTGCAGCTGCTGCAGCGGCGTCAATGAGAGCAGACGTTGTGCGAGTGAGAGCACTCACAAGACGTACGACGTCTTGTGTGGGTGCTGATTGCAACTGGTCCGCAGCAAACTCTGAAGCGTCCTGCCACAGCGGATCCCCCCCGAGAGAGAGAGGCGGGGAGGCGCTTACCGAATGGTGGCGGGATGCCCACGCGAACGTGGAGGCGGCCGACTCGGATTCGTGATCACCTCTCATTCCTCTACAACAACCAGCGTGGCGCTGGGGCAGCCTCCCCTTGTAGTACGCACCGGGAGTAAGCACGCTCTGGTTGCCAGTTTGCGCCAGCGTGACGAACGCGGCACCACGAGGTGCTGCTTGCAACTGCGACGGCTGTCACTGTGGCCACTGCAGTTGGAGATGAATTTTTCGTGCTGCTGCTGCCACGGGTACTACTGCTGCTGCTGCCCACGGGTGCTGCAGTTATTGCTGTCGCGCATACATTAGCTAGATCCACTGTGGCTATGGCGGACTCAGTAGCTCCTATTGCGATGGTTGCCGCTGTGATACTGTAGTTGCTGCCCGGTGTGGCTGCTGCACTCATTACTGTACCAGCCGCTACAACTGCTGTAGCTGTGATGGAGGTGATTGCGACTGCCGCGTCACCACCAATGGAGGTGGTGGCAGATGCCACAGGGCTCCGTCCACAACTGCACTTGTTGCCTAGGCCGTCGGCCCTGTCACAGCAGTAGCGAGGGAGGCTGTAGGGACACGTGTGCGCTGAGAGAGGACTAGGACACCGGGGGCATTGGAGGGCGTGGCTGCAGCTTTAGCGGACGACATAGGCTAGAAACGGTGTGGGAGGCGAAGAGACGCACCTGACACGGCCAGAGCTGGAACGGTTGTGAAGGGAAGCTCGCAGTGGTTCCAGCAGAACGTGCGGATTGCTAGGTGGATGCGGTACAGCCAGGAGAAGATGGCGGGTGGGGATGGCGTCGTTCGGTGTTGCCACTAGAGGAAACACGGCCACACACCAAGGTAACCGCATGGTCGAGCTGGATGTTGCAGGCTCCCTGGTTGACTATGCTGCTAGATTGCAGGTGAGATGGCGGCGGAAGACGTGAATGTAGTTGTGAAGAGACACCACGCTACTGATGACGGTCCAGAACCGGATGCGCTTGCGGAAGAACAGCGTGTTCCCTCACACGCTCTGATGCTAGAGGATAGAGGATCCTGGTTAGAGGGAGAGCAAGGGAAGTGGGGAATCACGAGCCAACTGAGGCACAAGACGCCATGGATGGGAATGCTTGACAAGAAAAATGTAAAAAACCTGAGTCACAGGAGAGAGTGTTGTTAAGTGCACTCGAGCAGGTGGTGGGGTGACGAGCGGGCGAACGGCGAGCCCATCCTCGCTCGCACCCGCGCCTAGTGAGACTCGAACCTGAGACCTCGCCCACACATTTTCCTGCACGCATACAACTAGCGAGCCCGGGAAGACAACCCGGACATACCTCCCCGTCATACACTAGGAAGCCTAGTGTCAACAACAATTCAGGTTACAAACGCCTGTGCTAGAGGTAACCTTGATGCCAGAAATAAGAGAGTGGATGGTCTCCTTCCGATCCGATGCCATGTTAGCAGTGACGTCAGCGCCGGTGTCACTCCAGCATTCATCACCAGTATTGACCGCGGCACCACGTACAACGGCACATCGATGTCCACAACAAGCATCGATGTAGTCCATCTGAGGCACATCGATGCTCAAGTACTTTAAACTAGTCAGGAATAGCAGATTCAATACAATGAAGCATAAGTCTGACGTTTTGGAGAGAACCATTTTTACCTATTTTCAGCATAGCATCATTCTGAGACATGAACACTAAGATTAACACATTTTTTATCACCACTGTGAAATGAAGAGCATCTATAGAACACTTAGCAACTTCATGTTAGCCATGTATCCACAAACATATGCACCATGTGATGTATTGCCACTATAAAGGAAGTGAATGACACTAGATCATGATACTTCTCAAGCACAGAGAATAGCAGTCCATGGAAAGATGCCAAAGTTGCATTCATGACAGGTAACACATGTGGGAAGTTAGAATGAATATGAAGTTCAGGTCATAGAAATCTGAATCACATCGATGCCTATCCTACTACTTAGCACGCCCACGCTTATATGACTTTTCAGTTGTAGCAGGGCATTTTGTGCCTAATGCACGGGTGGATGTGTTGTCTCTTCCAACTGCATCATTCTGCTCCTGAGCATGGCTGTTGTTGACACTGTCCTCTGGACCTGGGTCTCTCGGTGCAGGCTCAGTTGTGTCATCTGTACGTCCCTCTCTGTCTGGGGTTGTTGCATCTGCTGCTGTTGATGTTGCAAGAGTTGTTGCATGAGTTGCAGGTGTTGCAGGACTTGCAGCGTTTTCAGGTGTTGCAGATTCTACAGCAGTGGCAGCAGCTGCAGGAGTTGCAGAGGTTACAGGAGTTGCTGCTAGGGTTGTTGCATCTGCTGCTGTTGAAGTCACACGTGTCTGGTTGCGACTGCTTTGTCTGTTGCTTGGGATAGAGACCACCGAGGGGGTCTCCTGCTGCATGCGGACACGGCGAGCATGTGTAAGCATGGGTGTATCTACCAGCACCCGGATGTTTGCTTGTATCTCCACCACATCATCATGCACCTCTGCTCCAACTGCTTCCTCTTCTTCATCCTCCCCCTCACCACTGTCACTGCTCCCATCATCAGCACCATTGAGCAACTCCACCTCCTCTCCCTCCTCCACAATCTCCCCGTTGTCTTCACTGAATTCTCCCTCATCTGGTACTGATTCTGCTTCTACTGCTGCCGACAGCTGCCTTGCTGCTTGCCCGCCGCTCTTGCCATACACCTTGCACAATCTGACATTGCAGCGGACGAGCACCTCGAGCGTTGAGACCAGGATACGGTTCCTACGTGCAGTGTCCACCAACGCGTGCGTGGAGAACACGCGTTCACATTCAGAGGAAGAACATGGTTGAGAGAGCACCTTCAGTGCAAGATCACGCAAGCTAGGCATGTAGTGCATGTAGTTCACATGCCATTCAACAGCGGTCATGCTCCTGCATTACACCTTAGCCACTGCAGCCACCGCCTTGGCATTCTTTGCTGCAGTTACTGTGGGAACAGAGTTCACCATGACCTGGCCCCTCTGGAAGGCTGCTATCTCAAGCAGGAGATCATCATGCTTGTCTGCTAGAACTAAAGCATCCACAACAGACTGCCATGCCTGCATGGTTGCTGAGTCAAGTGAGAGATCATTCCCAAAGTGTTCGGGGTGCATCCTACGTGCAGCAGCGTACAGGGGGCAGGCCATGTCTTTGTTCCACGGAGAATTGAGACGTCCAAGCACAAACTGCACCTGAGACTTAGCAACCTTTGCTGGCTTCCTACCCTTCTTCTCGGCCAGCACCTTCAGCCCTTCTGCACAATGAAGCAGGCCCTCATAAATCTCACCTACGGAGCCACCTTTCCTGTCAGCCACCCACAAGGCCCTCACCAAAGGCTCCAACAGGTCCCGGAGCTGGCGTACGTGCACCCAAAAGACCCTGCGTCGTATGATACGGCACACCTCCTTCTTCCCTGCTTTGAAGCCTGCATCCCGCCTCACCCCCATTTGCCTCCACAGGTCCGTGTCGACCATGGTCTCCAGATTTTCCTTTTGGTCCAGCAGGTGGTCAACCATGTCAAACGTTGAGGCAAACCTGGTCTTGCACCGCGCCAGCAGCATCTTGCCGCCACTCCTCTTGCGCAGCCAGGAGCGTGGCAGGTCATTGTTCTGCACGTACGAAACTACCTTCTCACACCTGCTGATGATTGATCCACCCCAGTCCGTCTTGGCCACGTCCTTCATTATCAGGTTGATGCTATGCACGCATAAGTCCTGGAAGAAGAGGGTGGGGTACTTATGCTTCAGGTCCGTGAATGCCTTCTTGTTGGTGGAGGTGTTGTCACAGATGACGGAGACCACCCTCTTCTCCCCCACTATCTTGATGGCTGCTTCAATCATTGCTGCGATATGGTCTGCGTCACGACTGAGACCGCTGGCATCACGCGAGTAGAGGTGCACGGATCCTTGCGCATTACACGCCATCACGTTGTAGATGGGACAGACCTGGCGGTCAAACCACTCATCAACGGCCACAGAGCAGTCGTAAATGTCCCAGGCATGCTTGAGGGGAGCATCGAGCTCTTCAAGCTCTTTGTCCAGCTTCGGCAGAAGGTCCTTCACAACTGTCATGCGGCTTGGAAGCCGGAAGCCGGAGGAGGTCTTCCGGCCATTCTTCACCACCTCCAACAACGCCGCCTCCTGACAGAAGGAGATTGGCGATGCAGTGACGCAAATCAGCTTCACGATGCTTAGCTGGCACCGTTCATTGTGACCACGCTCCAGATGCTGGTCCATGCTGGACTGGCGGAAGGAAGAAGCTCGCTTAATGTCGAAGACAGGAACCATGTCGGAGGGGCTCTCCCTCCGGTGGGTCTGAGAGGGCGTCGGGTGGTCGTCATCGCTATCAGCTTCCAAGATGACACCAGCAGCTGCTGCGGTGGATTCTCTCTCAAACTTCTCCCACAGCTTCAGCCAAGCCACAGGTTTGTCCTTTGTACCCCACTCAGGCCCGAGGCCTTTGTACAGTTGCATGCTCTGAGGCTTCCATCCAGCCGGGGGCGGTGGGTCACGGTCGAGGCCTAGGACGTCCCGACACGTGGGCGGCGGATATGGGCACTTCCCCACGTTGTGGTTATCACCACTGAAGTGGCCGCGGATGCGGTCACACGTGCCAGACTTGATGGTGCCACATGCACCACACCTCCACCCAGCCTTCTGTGTTTTTATCGGGACGGGCTCACAGTGTTTACTCAGCTCCTTGGTGAGGTGATCTCCACTGCACGCACGTTTCTTTGCCGGATTCCACTTGGATGCGTCGAAGGTTTCGGTCAGGCCAGAGGAGGGGTTGGGTGACTGGACAGTGTTGGCTGGAGAAGAGGCTCCTCGTGAGGGCTGAGACGATGACCGAGAGGGGTGCGTCGCCATTTTGGTGTGACGCTAAGTGTTGCACCAGACGGCGACGAGAAGGGTGCCTCGTTACTGGCACTTTGTCCTTAAAGGACGTGTTGTGCCCAACCCGACCGATAGGGCTGTGGTGTGAGGGACATGACCCATGCACCAAACCGCATACTCTTACGTGCAAGATATTGCATGTATCCGTGCAATCGACAGTTACATGCACCTCGTACATATCAACGGCATCTATTTGTGTAACTGAAATGTGTAAACGAACCAAACCATCCTCTCATACGATCAAACTATTGCTCTTTGAAAGAAAAGTACCGATATTTGTTTATCAACAAGTAACATTCATCATATCAGCAAAGAAGGGATTTTAGAAAACCAAAAAGAGGGATCTTTCACTCGATGGTTGCGGCGGCGTACATGTCAACGTATCCAGCTGGCATCCCATTCAAGGAATACTCAATCACTAAAGTGATGAGATTCTGTATCCACCAATGGGTGTCCTGCATTTGCTGACGTGTACGTTGCATGCATGCATGAATATCTACTGTCATGCCTTACTGTGCTGCACTTTATGATGTGTATTTATCCATCAAATTAGGCTCTTGACGGTGGAGTGTCGAGGCCGAACGTGAATTTTTGATATATGCAAAAATGCCCACTTCAGAAGTGGTCGCTTATCGGACCCCCATAACACCCGGTTGTGCCCGTCCCGGGTCGTGTATGGGCCCTACAATGCCACGATGCCACAACGATGTTGCTTGTTGTGGCATTGTCGTTGTAGGGCCCCTACAACAAACCACAAGGTCAACACTGTTAATCACCTGCGTCAGTGCGGTGAGTGTGCAGCGAGGCCAGAGGTCACAGCAAATCTGTGGGACACATACCAACACCTATGTGTTGTAGAAAAATTGCAGGAGGTTCCGGGCAGCGTCTAGAGCTTTGGAACGGTCGTCGGTCAGCTCCAAGCTGGTAGTCCACCACCAGGCGACGCACCGGTACCACCAGGGTCCACATCAGGGATTTGCACGAGTATGGACACGGCCAAGTGGTCACAGTAAACTGTATAGGTCGACAGGAACATCACAAATCACTCCCCCATGACCCGATGGTACGCATGTCCATACACGTGCAGCATTGAAACGAGTACAACAATGAATGCAAAAGGCAGTCGGGACACAGACACGGACACACCCCACACTCAACCACTCTCAGGCAAGGGGCGAAGCCCAACAGAATGAATGGCCACCAGAAACTTTCCGCGTGCTAGTGCCTTTGTCAACAAGTCAGCACGCTGTATGTCAGTGCCAACCCATATGACGGAGATCACGTGTCGCTCCACCAGATTACGCACAAATTGATGCCCAATCGCAATATGCTCCGTGCGAACGTGAAAAACACCAATTCTCTCCGCAATGGCAAGAGCGCTCTGGTTGTCGCAACGGAGCACAATGGCAGGTACTGACTGACCCAGCTCAAGGAATAGGCGATGCAGCCATACTGCCTTAGCGACCCCTACACCTAGAGCAACATACTCTGCCTCCGATGAGCTACGTGCAATGCAGCCCTGTTTCCCATTGCGCCAAGACACAACGATACCACCAAGCTGGAACACGTAACCAATGGGACCGCGTCCATCTCGACTCCAGGCCCAATCGCTGTCGGTATAGTCGTAAAGTACCACCAAACACTGCCAGCAAAAGAAGAGTACGAGGTACGGTGTAGAGACCACGTACTGCACCACTTGCACAGCCGCATGAATGGCTCTAACGTGCGGAGCATGAGAAAACTGTGCAAGGAGGTTGACGGCGAAGGCAATGTCGGGGCGTGTGGTGGTGGCCAGATAAATCAGAGATCTAATGAGACGGAGGTACAAGGTCACATCCATTGTCTTCCCAAGCTGTGTGGGATTGTCCACCTTCAAAGCATCCTGCCCGTCACGTGTGAGAGGTGTGGAGGCCGTGGGCACTTCGCTAAGGAGGTCGCTCAAGTGCTCCCCCACAACACATGCTTATCGGGCCTGATGTAGCAGTAATGTTTGACGGCTGCGCTCTCGCACGATCTCCATGCCATAAAACACCGCTGTAGGACCAAGGTCCTTCATCCTACAGGCAGACTGAAGTACAGCCTTGGCCTCCTTCACGACCTCCATGGAAGGAGACGCGATGAGAAGGTCGTCGACAAAGACCAGGATGGTAGTGAACCGTTCAGGCCTCTGTCGGATAAAGAGAGAGGGATCTGCCTCGCTGTGTACAAATCTCGCACGAGTCAGGGTGCCTGTGATCTCGTGGTTCTAACATCGAGGAGACTGCTTGGCACCATACAAGGACTTGCACAAGCGCCAGACCTTGTCACCGTCCTCACAGCCAGGTGGCAGAGCCACGTAAATCTCTTTATCTAGAGAGCCATGGAGGAACGCATTGTTCACGTCCATCTGGTGGAGTTCCCAGTCATGCCAAACCACTACATCGAATAGAGCTCAATTGGAGGTCATGCGACCATCAGGGGCAAAGGTGTCAGTGGAATTGATGCCCTCAATCCGAGAGTACCCCTTGACAACCAAGCAAGCCTTGTGGCATTTCAGTTACCCATACGGCTTCACTTTCTTGCAATTGACCCACTTGACCTAAATAGCCTTCCTCCTAGGTGGAAGGTCAACTAGCTCGTGAACTCCGTGTTCTCGGATGGCGCGAAGCTCATCCTCGCAGGCAGCACACCAAGCATCATCATCTTGTGATGAGAGAACTTCCCTATGCGTGCCCGGGTCAGTGAGTCGCCATATAGGGAGAGCTCTGCGTGGCAAGAGCATAGGGCTCGGTGCTAGGTTTGACGACCACAAGTTCAGCTACTGCATCACAAGCGATATGAAACTCACGAGTGACGAGATCGTGTCTAACGGGGCACAGTGGATGTACCTCTATGTGCTCAGTGCGGACACTCAGGCTTAGGGCCCTTGTGCCGGGATCACCACTTGCGATGATGCGCGTGGAGTGCCTGAGCGCGCAACCTAACGCTTGTTCGACGCCGGAGTCCAATGGTCGAAGACGGCCACCGGGCTCACGTGAGTAACGTGGGCTCAAGGGGCACACCTCAGGCTCAGAGACAGGCACGGCCATAGCTGGTGAGGGCTGAGGCAAAGGGACTGGTGATGCTGTGCAAGGAGATGCGTGTGTGGGAGACATGGGACTAGGTGTGAGAGTAGGAGCAAGTGAGGCAGGACCATGCACAGAGGCACGAGTGTTGGCGGACACAGGTATAGGATCATGGGTACTTGTGGGGTGCGAGGGAGAATGGGTAGAAGCCGGCTGTGCTGGAGAGGTCTCCGGGCTGACAGCAATGATCGCTGGGTCATGAAGAGCCAGAGACCGAGAAGTAGAGGGAGCTTGAATGGGCACATCAGCCGGGCGAGAGGTGCTCGCAGGCTCAGACTCCCCCATATGTCGAGAAACCTCACACGTGGGAACGTGCGTGACGGACAACGACATGGTTGATGCCAGATCACGGTAGGTGAGAGACTCATAGAAGAGCGTGTCGCGTGAATCAACAATGCGATGACGAGCAAGATCCCAGAAATGCCAGGCCTTTGACCACGAGGAGATGCCTATGAAGGCACACAAGCGACCCCTTGGTGAGACCTTGGACCCGTGCTGATCCCTGGTATACCACAGAGAAGCCAAGGACCCCTAGACGCGAGCAAGGCACGGGTCAGCACGGTGGCCAAACTAGAGCTCGTACGATATGAAGTGGTCTCAAAGAGGACCGTGCGGGAGGCGGTTCTAGACATAAGTCATGTAGACGAATCCTTCAAAGACGAAGGACTTCAGGAGACCGCACTCAGACCGCATGGCGCGAACATCATCCTCCATGGTGCGGTTCCATCGCTCAGAGACACATGTCTGTTGAGCACCAACGATTGCTTCATCACGTTTTTGGGATCCTGCTCGTCTTTGCATCTTTGAGTCACACAACACGCTCTTCTTTGAGTCCCTCACCTACCGTGGTCTGACATTGCTCACGTTGTTGTCCATCATGCACGTTCCCATGTGTGAGGTTTCTCGACGGATTGGGGAGTCTGAGCATGCGAGCACCTCTTGCCCGGCTGATGTGTCCGTTCGAGCTCCCTCCACTTCTCAGTCTCCGGCTCTTGATGACCCAGCAACAATCGTCGTTGCCGGCTCAGAGACCTCTCGAGCACAGCCGCCTTCTACCCCTTTTCCCTTGCACTCCACTGGTACCCATGATCCTCTACCTGTGTCCGTCAGTACTCCTGCCTCTGAGCGTGGTCCTACCTCACCTGCTCCTACTGTCACACCCAGTTCCGTGTCTCCCACACATGCATCTCCTTGCACGGCATCACCAGCCCCTTTGCCTCAGCCGTCACCAGCTATGGTTGTGCCTATCTCTGAGCCAGAGGTGCGCCCCTAGAGCCCAGGTTACTCACGTGAGCCTGGCGGTCGTCTTCGACCATTGGAATCCGGAGTCAAGCGAGAGTCAGGTTCCGCACCCAGGCGCTCCATGCACAGCATTGCGAGTGGTGATCCCGGCACAAAAACCCTAGGCCTGAGTGTCTGCACTGAGCGCATACAGGTACATCCAGTGTGCCCCGTTGGGCACGATCTTGTCACTCACGAGTTTCATATTGCTTGTGATGCAGCAACTGACGTTGTGGTCGTCAGACCTAGCACTGAGGCATGTGCTCTTGCCACGTAGAGCTCTCCCTCTATGGTGCCTCAACCGGGCACACTAAGGGAAGCTCTCTCATCACAGCATGCTGACGCTTGGCGTGCTACCTCCAAGGATGAGCTTCACGCCATCTGAGAGCACAAAGTTAATGAGCTAGTCGACCTTGCACCTATGAGGAAGGCTATTCAGGTCAAGTGGGTATTTCGCAAGAAAGTGAAGCCGGATGGCTCACTGAACGCCACAAGGCTCGCTTGGTTGTCAAGGGGTACTCTCAAATCAAGGGCATCAATTACACTAACACCTCTGTCCCTGTCGGCCGCATGACCTCAGCTCAAGCTTTGTGCAGTGTAGTGGGTGAGCATGAGTGGGATCTGCACCATATGGACATTAACAATGTGTTTCTCCATGGCTCTGTGGATGAGGAGATTTACGTGGCTCAACCACCTGGCTTTGAGGACGGTGACAACGTCTGGCGCTTGCGCAATTCCTTCTACGGCCTCAAGCCGTCTCCTCGGTGTTGCAACCAGGAGATGAGTGGCACCCTGACTCATGCGGGATATGTGCAGAGCGAGGCAAATCCCTTTCTCTCTCTCTTTAACTTTGACAATCCTTGCGGTTGTTGCCTTGCTGTGCGGGTGGGGGTGGTTAAGATGCAGCAGCCGTGCGAAAGCTGTGCGGAAGCTCCATAGCAGCTTCCGTTGAGCTGCTCGTACTGCTATGGGGTACCTGCGGTAGCAAGAGTTTGGTTGCGTGCGCAGCTGTGGCAGCAGCAGCGCGCTGCTACTACTGTTGTGCACTACGGTTGCTGCATGCTGGTGTCGTCGTGCATTGCTGGTGCCGTGTATAGCTACTACGCTACTGCTCTGATATGCTTCTATTGCTGCTGGTGATGTATGCTATTGCTGCTGTTGCTCAATGGTGTTGTTGTTGCACGATGTTGCTGCATGCCGCTGCTGCTGCCGCTGCTGCGCAGTGCTGCTACCCGCTGCTCCTGCTGCACGTTGTTGCTACTACGTGCTACTTTTGCCGCGTGCTGCTACTGCTGCTGCCCGCCGTCGCCTTTGCGGTAGAAACCTACTGCCGCTGCTGCTGGTGCCAATGTCAGAAATTGCTAGTGGCTGCCGCCTGATGCAGTTGTCGCTTGCTGCTGCTAGCGGCTACTACTGATGCACTCTCACATGCTGAAGGTGGGTGACGTCGACAGCGATCGGCTGTCGGCGACAGGTCCTTATGGATCCGCTAGAGCGGTGACGCTCATTACTGGTGTTATGTTGCGTTTCTGTTGCACAGCTTGGCGAGAACTGTCTCACCGCTCTGATACCATGAGAAGATGTGTGGAAGCTTCCTAGCGACACAGCCGCTAACTAGGCGTCCGTGCCTGGTCAGACAGTGACGATAGTCACAAGTCGTACACACAACAGCAAGGGTTTGGCTAGGAGACACAAGGCAAATTGTCATAATGTTTCAATAGCATTTGGAGAGAGAAATGACAAATGACAGGTCCATGGCATAAGTACCGGACGCGGCGCACAGCGGGTGTCGCACGCGGCAGCACAAGATCTGTCCTAAAACCAGCCCAAAACCACTGTTTTGGCCGTAACGCAGCTCAGGCATGTCAGAACGCTACGCTGTCTGAACCTAGACGTGCAGAATCACAAGCCGGACACTTTGATTGGTCACATGCATGCATCCGGCATCAAACAGTGGACACACAATTCAAAAAACATGCAAAGCGTGCCCACGGCCAGTTCACCGATAAATCCCTACGTGCTGCAGAAAAACTGCAAGAGGTCCCGGGCAGCGTCCAGAGCTTTGGAACGGTCGTCGGTCAGCTCCAAGCTAGTAGTCCACCACCAGACGACACACCGGTACCACCAGGGTCCGCATTAGGGATCTGCATGAGTATGGACACGGCGGAGTGGTCACAGTACAGGTCAAAAGGAACGTCACAAATCACACCACTTTGCTCTCAATTTGTTAAATCCGTCGTCACAACCGGAGTCCTAAGGACAGACTTAGGATGTGAACGGGCATTTTGACCAAAATCAGACCGTTGACTTGCCTTATTGGCAAGTAGTTGTTTTGAATGCAATTATGATGCTCACGTGGTTGCGGAGTGGCTATGTGCAATGCAGATTGAAGCATTGCACATTGCACATAGCATTGCACTGAATAGTGCCATGATTGTACCGAATGTAATTGTAGCGGAGTGGCTATGTGGAATGCAAATAGTTTTACTAAATGTAATGACAATTCATGAAAAGTTTGGCACAACCATGAATCAACGTACCAAACCTTTGTCCTCTACACATCTGATCCATCCGCTTTAGCTGCTTGATTCGGCAACTGTTTAAGATTTGTTTGACGGAATGTATCGATGTGAGCCAAAGTTGGGAGGAAGGTCCCCGTTGCAAAGCAAACCTCGTAGGCCTCAGCAAAAAAAACACTTCACTGTAGAAGACCGTTAGGTCGGCGCATCTGATTTGTGATTTATGCATTATAGGATCTTGACATTGACGCTGTTTGCCTGCGGCATAAAGTAGGCATTGGACTGAGTGCTCGACATCTCTTACTTATGCGCTTTCAAAACACGCACATGCTGTTTTTCGTTTTTTTTTTTCACGTCAGTCGGCATCACGACGTTTCTCAAGCACAACATCTTGAATACATTTGCCATTGAAAGAAACAGGTACAAAACTATAAGGCTGGAAATTCTAGTCGAATACACCTTTCACTTGATTGAGTTTGAAACAACTAGTGGAATAAAAGGGACACTCCGGTACCTCGTCGAAAACCATTTCCTTCATTGCATGCCTTTTCAAATGGAAGTGTTTGCTACATATTGAGCACTGCTTCTGGAGGTGTTACCCCGTCAAAACGACAAGTAATGTGCTCATACTATGCATGAGATCAAAAGCAAAAGAATTGCTTTAGGACATGCACGTCCATGCTAGATGAAGCATGAGCTCTGGTCGCGAAGGGAAGAATAACAACGCCAAAATTCGGCTGAGCCTGTATGCGTGAGTGAGTAATAAGGGGGAGAATACAATGAGCCGCGCAATGGGCATATGAAATCGGGGTTGTGGGCTAGCCCACCAGACCTTTACAAACTTGCTGCACCAAAATAGATGGAAGGGGAATGCGCACACCACAAAACGTAAAACTGAGAAGACAAGTCTCATGGTTAGTGAGGCACCAGAACAGGCTAGTGAGTGCCCTAGTCTCGACTGTCAAGAAAATACAAATTATTCCTAAACACGTCCAAACTCCACACTAGCATGCTAGCACCACTCGTAAACCTAACGTGGGAAAATTAGGCCTCCCGAGACGCCGGGACATGTCACTGGACGTCCGTGTCTTGGCCACATGCAAACCACACAAGACAGATGTGAAGTGTGTAAACTGGTGAGAGTCTCCCAAGGTACGTACATAGTTGTTGAATTTATCGATGACCATCGAAGAGTGCCAACAAAAGCAGAGTTTGAGGTACGATTTGGAGACGTCGTACCGCACCACTCGGACAGCCATGCGAAGGACTCTCGCCTGAGGAAACTACGAGAACTGTGCAAGGAGGTCGATGGCAAAGGCGATTTCAGGTCGTGTGGTCTTGGACAAGTACTCTAGAGAGCTCATGAGACGAAAGCACAGGGTCATGTCCACCATCTACCCGAGCTGTGCTAAATCATCCACCTTAAGGGAATCTTGCATGTTAGGTGTGGTGGGGATGGATGTCGTGGGGATTGCACCAAAGATGTCAGGGAATCATCCCCCCTCAATGCGGGCATAGCATGCCTGGTGCAACACGGGGGTCCGTCGCTGATGGACACGCACGATCTCCATTCCGAGGAAAACAACTTTAGGACCAAGGTCCTTCATCCTATAGGCAGCATGAGAGATTGCCTTGGCATCCTTCACGACCTCCATCAAAAGAGACACAGTCAAGAGGTTTTCAACGTAGACCAAGATGGCAGTGAAATGCTCAGCTATCCTCAGGAGGAAGGGACGAATCGACGCCACTTTATACATAGCCGACACAACTGAGTGTGCCTCTGATCTCCTTGTTCCAGCACTGAGGTGACTCCTTTAGGTTGTACAAGGCCTTGCGCAAGCGCCAGACCTTGTCACCGATCTTGAAGCCAAGTCGCTCAGCTATGTAGATCTCCTCCTTTAGGTTGCCATAGGAGAACGTGTTGTTCACATCCATCTGGTGCTGCTGCCAGTCTTGTTGAGCAATGACCACAAAGAGGGTACGAGCTATTGTCATACGGCTGATGGGTGCAAAGGTGTTGGTGATATTCACACCCTTAACCTGTAAATTTCTCTTGGCCATCATGTGGGCCTTGTGGAGATGTAATGAGCTACAGGTTTCAGCTTCTAACAAACGACCCACTTGGCCTGTACGACCTTCTGCCCATGCGAGAGATTGACAAGCTCATAGACAATGGGCTCATGGATGACTCTGAGCTTATCCTCAGAAGAAACATGCCATAGTTATTCGTCCTCCACAAGAGCACCGCCTTCAACGGGCCTAGATCATGCACCATTTAGGGAGAG
Source organism: Penium margaritaceum (assembly GCA_023375785.1). Classification (NCBI taxonomy): domain Eukaryota; kingdom Viridiplantae; phylum Streptophyta; class Zygnematophyceae; order Desmidiales; family Peniaceae; genus Penium; species Penium margaritaceum. Next base: position 30,695 of record SZWC01011987.1, read on the forward strand.
CTTCAGGTGTCGAAGATGCGGGCCTGAGGACTGAGTCTGACCATGCTTATATGTGACATCACAAGCGACCAAATACTGATGAAGTACAAGCTAATCGACCACATGGCGTGCTCGCTAGACCTTAGCATAGTCTTATTGGACACTCAGGTCACATGGCCTTCATACCTATTTGCTAGTCTAAAGACTACGATTGGTGCGTCTGGGTTCCGATCAAAATACTCATTAAGCCCTAGGGGCCATTGGTCAAAGATGACCATCGAGCTCACGAGAGTAGCCCGACGCTGAGGTGCTCAACTCGGTCTAAGGAGTAGTCGGTTGGGCCATAGCCGTTAGGGCTATAGACTCATAGGGAAGAGGAGAGGTGCACCTACACGAGATGAATGGGCTGGCATACGCTGCCATGAGGCAGCATGTTCTCATGAAGGAGGAATAGATGCGTTCAAAAGATGTGATGTGCCTAAGGGGACTGCTACCGGCATGAAAGTAGGTGTGCTATAGGGGACTGACACATGCATAGGACCAGGTGCATCTGAGGGCACTAACTTTTGCACATGGTTAGGTGTGCTAGAGGGGACACAGGCACATGATCAGGTGTGCAGGAGGGAACTGATACTGGCATGGGATCAGGTATACTAGATGAGACCGACGAGGCCACTGAACCCTCTACCAAGACGACCAGATTGTCATTATTCACAGACCAGACCACAGGTGAGGAGGCCCATCTAGAGGTCTAGACTCTTCCATCCTCTGGAAAGCCTCACAGGTGAGACCGTGGTCGGTGGCGAGTAAGACAATGTCTTGCAGATCGTAAAAGATGAGAGCCTCACAAAAAGGATGTTACGAAAAGGATGTTCTCACCACCGTATCGTCTCGACGATACGGTGGTGAGATGGGTCCCAAGGGTGCCCGGTCTTCGACCATGAGGAAATTCCAAGAAGTAATCCCGAGGTGAGACCTTGGACCCTTGTAGGTCCCCGATGTACCAGGTACGGGCTAGAGACTTCTGAATGTGAGCGAGACGTAGGTCGGCACGATGGCTGAACCACAACTTGTACAACATGACAAGGTCAGGAAGAGGACCGCGCGATTGGCGAATCCAGACCCACTTCATGTAGGAGAAACCCTCAAAAGGCAAAGGAATAAGAAAGACATCACTCAAACTGCAAAGTGACCCACATCCTCCATGGTGTGGTTGTAGCGCTTAGAAGCAGTATTCTAGTCTCGAGTAGGAGGGGAGATGAGAAGTACCATGCTTAGCAAACAAGGTGTCCATGTCCCTTAGAAACTCACCACTACAATCCAAGGAGAACGTGTAAAGTGTGTGACGAGACTGGTGCTTAGCCATGACCTACTACAAGCGTACCTACAAGGTGGTATTGCTATTGTTATGGAGACTGGAAATCCACTACATGCAAGTGAAGTCTTCAGTCATTGTGAGAACATATCGGCCTCAATCTGATAGAATCAACTAGAAGAAAATGGAAGCCGAGAAGGTCTAAGTGGAAAAAATCCAATGGACATTGTGCCTGAGAAATGGAGTCAGGGTATGTGCAGTGATGCATATTACTCTAAACGCAAAAGACACAATCAATCTCAGGCAGCTTGTCAAAGGAAGCCGTGCCAAGACGGAGGGACGGCTTTGTCCAAATGAACTTGGACACAGTGCTGGAGCTTACATGGAAAAGGCGAAAATGCAGCAGGCGCTGGTGCACAGGAAAGAGAAGACCAGATATGATCTTATGAGTAGACGGGGAGAAATGAGAGGACACACAGAGAGCACACAAACACACCAAAAAAATCTACAACTGAGATATGAAGCACAAAAACAAAGTTGCGTCAGTCTCTGATGTTGCGAACCGATGGATGCAAGTCAGTAGCTACACTTTCGTTGCTTGAAGAGCAGAGACGGTTGCTGTTGCATGAGTGCACCTTGCAGTAATGGCAGAGACTCTACGGACTTGTTGCAAAACAAGCAAGGTGCACGGTTGCAACAATGGGGACTGCGGTGGCGAAGCGCTACGTATCGGCTGTAGTAGAGTTGTCGCGACCGCTAGGAATGCAACAGCTCAGCATGATCCGACTACAATAGAAGGATGGGCCAGGTGTGGTAGACCACCCACCGCTGGCACAGCACAAGAAACTAGGCAGCAGGTTGGGGCAGCAGCGTTGTTGATGCAGCGTGCGGGCTTCCACGCTCGTTGCTTGAGTCAGCTACCCCCTCAGTCTGCTGCTCTAGAGTCTAAGTCTGGAAGCTCTGGGTTTTGTTACTCAGAAATGCGCGCGCCAGAGTTAGCGCCAGAAAACAGCTGAAAACTGACAATGACTGATTAGGAATGAAGAATGAACAACAATGGGAGACCCCTCCAAGTTCTAGGCCCCCCCAGCTCTGTAGAGCTTGTTACTCAGTTCATCAGCCAATCAGAAAATAGCTCAGTTCAGGCTGGCAGGTTTTCTCGGTGAGGCCTGCCAGGCAGGCGACAGCCCAAAACCCGGGCGTCGTCCGTTTTGCCTGAAAACTGGACCATACCATAATACCGACGCTGCAAACGCAGCCGTGCGGTCAGAATCTGCTAGAAAAATAGTAGCGAGGAGTTATGGCAGCCTAAACCCAGATAGTGCCCACAATGGTTTATGCTGCCAAACAGGGCCATGCAACATGCAACTGGGACCCTAGGCAGTGCATGACGATGCAGACGCGATGGGACGCGCTGGAC
>SZWC01011987.1:33440-43921 GCA_023375785.1 Penium margaritaceum
AAATGCGCGCGCCAGAGTTAGCGCCAGAAAACAGCTGAAAACTGACAATGACTGATTAGGAATGAAGAATGAACAACAATGGGAGACCCCTCCAAGTTCTAGGCCCCCCCAGCTCTGTAGAGCTTGTTACTCAGTTCATCAGCCAATCAGAAAATAGCTCAGTTCAGGCTGGCAGGTTTTCTCGGTGAGGCCTGCCAGGCAGGCGACAGCCCAAAACCCGGGCGTCGTCCGTTTTGCCTGAAAACTGGACCATACCACAATACCGACGCTGCGAACGCAGCCGTGCGGTCAGAATCTGCTAGAAAAACAGTAGCGAGGAGTTATGGCAGCCTAAACCCAGATAGTGCCCACAATGGTTTATGCTGCCAAACAGGGCCATGCAACCCGCAACTGGGACCCTAGGCAGTGCATGACGATGCAGACGCGATGGGACGCGCTGGACACATGCAAGCAGTAACTGCGGTGTCAATGACCGCCGGTAGCACGACCGCCGAGGAGGCCTGCCGATGGAGCTGAGCACGTCGCCGGAGAGAGGAGGCTCCAGCGAACTGCGAGAAGACCTCAGCGTGCGTCGGCTCCATCGGACGACACTCCATCACCGTCGAGTCTCGTCGTCAGTCATCTGCACGCCGATGTACACAAGCTGGGAGGACACAACAGAGCACAATGAGAGATGCGAAAAACCAACACTCCCCCATGACTCACAGGCGTAGTGCACATGGGCGGACAGGGACACGGTCAACATTCAGACTCCCCCAGGGCATGCAGATATGCAGGCAGAGATAAAGAGAGAGCCACTCACGGACGTACGCCGACCGAACTCACAGCCTTCTGAAACGAGTCGCACTTCAGTGCCTTGGTCAGGAAGTCAGCCAACTGCCGTGCTGTCTCAACCCACACGATGCTGATGCTGCCGTCATGCAACAATGAGCGCACATAGTGATACTCAATGTTGATGTGCTTTGTGCGTGTGTGATGCACGCCGTCATTGTCGGCGATGGCCATGGCACTCTCATTGTCACAATGCAGCATGATGGATGGGACGGACTGACGCAACTCGGACAACAGACGACGCAACCACACACTCTCACACGCGCCTGATCCAAGAGCCACGTACTCAGCCTCAGCAGTGCTGCGTGCAATGCACCCCTGCTTGCCACTGCGCCAGGACACAGCCGTGCCGCCAATCAGAAAGATCCAGCCTGTGCGACTCTTACCGTCAGGAATGCCGGCCCAGTCGCTGTCGGTGTAGCCCACTGCGACAATAGACGGTTGACGACAGAACATGAGACCTCGCCGAGGAGTCGAGACGACATAGCGCAGTACTCGGATCGCGGCCTCGTGATGGAGGTGACGCGACTCCTGAGAAAACTGGGCCAGGAGGTTGACGGCGAACGCGATGGGTGGACGCGTCTTCGTCGCTAGGAACATCAGTGACCTGATGACTCGCAGGTACGTGGTCACGTCAACTGGCTCCCCCACAACAGCTAGGTCAGGACTCTTCAGCTTCACCTGGCCATCGAGCGACATGGGTGAGGATGCGCTCAGTACGAGTGGGAGGTCCTCGGCGAAGCGAGTGGACACAGTCTGCACATAAGCAGCCTGATGGACATGGAGGATGCCCTGGGAGCGATCATGCTCGAGCTCCATACCCAGGAATGCTCGGGCAGACCCGAGATCCTTCATCTGGTAGGTGGCGTGCAGTAGGTCCTTGACGCACTGGATGGCGGCCGTGTCTGGCAACGCAATGAGGAGGTCGTCGACGTACACCAGAACAACAGCGAAGGTCTGGCCTCGCGGACTGACAAATAGTGCAGGGTCCGCGGTACTGCGTTGGAGCCCACCACGAAGGAGCGTGCTGCTGATCTCCTGGTTCCAGCACCGAGGCGACTACTTCAGGCCATAGAGGGCCTTATGCAGTCGCCACACTCTCCCGGTGCCATCGTCAAAGCCTGGTGGTTGCACCATGTAAAGCTCCTCACCCTCCAGTGAACCATGGAGAAAAGCGTTGCTCACATCCATCTGATGCAGCTCCCACCCGTACTGGGCGACCAGGCTGAAGAGCGCCCGGCTGGTGGAGAACCGGCCAACTGTGGCAAAGATCTGGTCGTAGTCGACCCCAGGGACCTGGGCAAACCCCTTTGCAGTGAGGCGGGCCTTGTACTTGTCCAAGGACCCGTCGGGTTTCCACTTGCGCCGAAAGACCCACTTGGCGCCGATGGCCTTCCGACCTGGAGGAAGGTCGACGAGGTCGTACACATGGTGCTGTCGGATAGCGGCGAGCTCATCGGCGCAGGAAGTGTCCCAGTGTGCGGCCCCAGGAGAGGCTCGTGCCTCGCGCAAGGTGGCTGGGTCCTCCGGGCGTGCTGTGGAGCGGACTGAGAGAGCATGTGCCTCTCGCGCCCCAGGTGGGATGCGCGCCAGGGCAGCCATGATAGCGTGCCGATGCTCGTGATGGAGCATGGCGTAGCGCAATGCGGAGCCCGGGTGCAAATCTGCAATGATGGCCGATGTGGTCAGGCCCAGGGCCTTGGTGCCAGGGTCCCCACTCACGACCGTGGGAGTGGAGGAGGCATGTGGAGCCACGGGGGGTCGAGGCGCTACCGAGCGCGGTACGACGGTCTGCACGCTCACCGACGGCCTGGGTCGGAGGCTGCCGTCGGGGCCACGTGTGTAGCGTGGCAAGGCATGCGACGGCGCTGAGTCTGATGGGCCAGTGGAGGCGACTGGGACTGTCGGCCCGGAGAGATCAGCGGACACGACGGGGGCTGCCGGCTCGGAGGGACCAGCAGACGCGACTGGGGCAGCTGGCCCGGAGGGACCAGCGGACGCGACTGGGGCAGCTGGCCCGGAGGGACCAGCGGACGCGACTGGGCCAGCTGGCCCGGAGGGACCAGCGGACGCGACTGGGGCAGCTGGCCCGGAGGGACCAGCGGACGCGGCTGGGGCTGCTGGCCCGGAGGGACTTGCGGACGCGACTGGGGAAGCTGGCCCGGAGGGACCAGTGGACGCGGCTGAGAAAGCTGGCCCGGAGGGACCAGCGGACCCGGAGGGACCAGCAGACGCGGCTGGGGAAGCTGGCCCGGAGGGACCAGCGGACGCGGCTGGGAAAGCTGGCCCAGAGGGACCAGCGGACCCGGAGGGACCAGCGGACGCGGCTGGGGAAGCTGGCCCGGAGGGACCAGCGGACGCGGCTGGGGAAGCTGGCTCGGAGGGACCAGCAGACGCGGCTGGGGAGGCTGGCCCGGAGGGACCAGCGGACGCGACTGGGGCAGCCGGCCCGGAGGGACCGAGGAATGTGTCACCCGGACGCGGTAGGACAAAGGACGGACTCACCACTCCCCCACTCGACGGGATAGAAACAGACGAGCCGGAGCGAATGAGGTCGCGAGGAAATAGGTCCTCGAAGAAGAGGGCATCCTGGGACTCGACGATGCAGTATCGGGAGGGGTCCCAGAAGCGCCAGGCCTTGGACTGGCAAGAGACACCGAGGAAGGTGCAGGGACGGCCGCGGGGGGCGAGCTTGCCGCCCTGTTGCGGGGCGGGCAGCCAGACAATGGCGACACAACCCCAGACGCGAGCGGGGCGGAGGTCAGCGCGCTGACCGCACCAATGNCGCATGGTGCGGACGGCGTCGGCCATGGTCCGGTTCCACCGCTCGGAGACACCGTTCTGGGCGGGGGTGTAGGGCGCCGATGTCTCGTGGTGGATCCCGCGGGAGGCGAGGAGAGTCGTGGCCTCACCCATGTACTCGCCACTGCGATCGGAGCGAAAGTGGCGAAGGGAGCGGCCATACGCACGCTCTGCGAGAACAAGCCAGTCCTGGATGGCCCGGGCGACATCGCTCTTCTGCCTAAGGCAGAAGACCCAGCGATAGCGAGAGTAGTCGTCCGTGAGGGTGAGGACATAGCGGCCATGCTCGCCGACCGACTCGGTGGGGAGAGGACCCATGACATCCGAATGGACAAGGTCGAGAGGGGTAGACGCACGAGAGGCAGACAAGGGGTGACGACGAGACAGACGAGGAAACGGGACACGACCGCAGCTCAGTCTCAGTCATGCAGGGCTGGGCAGGAGAGCAGGAGGTGATGCAACTCGCACTTCCCTGGGGAGGAGGGCGAGGCAGGCCGAGCTGGAGAGCGATGAACTACTCCAGCTGGCACTCACGAGAGGAGGGCCCGGGAGTGTAGACGGAGTGCGGAGTTACGGCGCCGGAGCCCGGGTAGTAGGAGGGCTGCGCCGGTGAAGGGAGCGGGGGCACCGACAGCTGGTAGTACTGCTGCGGCGCGGGTGTCCGCGGGACAGGCGGAGCTGTCGGAGTGGCAGAGCCGCTGGACGAGGTCAAAGTGGTCGGGCCAGCAACGGCGACGGCGGTAGAGGCGAGGCGGGGCTCCCGCTGGCGCCGCATGATGGCGATGACGCGCGCCTCGTCCGTCGGGAGAGGGCACGTGTACCACCCGTGCCCGGGCTGACCACAGTTGTGGCAGACCGAGCCACCACCGCTGGACCCGGTCGACGACTGCTGCTGCTGCTGTTGCGGCTGACCCTTGCCTTTCTTGTTCCGGTTCTTCTTCTTCTTCCCTGACGACGATGAGGCTGCTGCGGCGGGGGAGGCGACGGCCACGGAGGCAACGGCAAGGGAGGCGACAGCAGCGGAGGTGACGGCAGGGGATGCAAGCGCCTCCGCACGATGGAGCTGGGACTCCTGGCGAGCTTCCTCAATGCGGAGGAAGAGCTCGTATGCTTAGGGCATGAGGGTGCCCTGGGTCGCCATGGTGGAGAGGACGTCCTGGGGGTAGTGGACGAAGACGTCGGCGTAGTCGCTGGTGGCGCCGCGCTTGATGGTGAGGAGCGCGGACAGAGGGGGCGGAGCAGATGTGCCGAGGCGACGGAGGATGTCCTCCGCCCGCTGCCAGTAGGCAGTGACCGTCTCGGTTTCTCCCATGTGTAGGGAGTTGAACTCCCGGAGCAGACGGCTGATCTCAGCATCGCTGGACAGGCGATGAGGCCTGGTGAGGACGTGCCAGGCGGCTATAGGGTCTGGGGTGTCGCCAGCCGTGACGTCGCCGAGGAAAGGCTCTAAGGCCAGGCAGGAAGCTGGAGGGGCGACTGGGACAAGGGCACGGACGGCGCGACCAGCGTCATACAACTGGTCGGCCTGGGTGGGGTCGTAGGGGAGGGTGTAGTATGCCCACAGGCCCTCACCCTGCGCCCAGATCCGGAAGCTGAGCTCCCAGCTCCGGAACTGCTCGCCGGCCTGAAGCGGCTGGGGCGGCGTCTCATAGTCCTTCTGCCTGCAGCGGGCACCCGGAGTGGGGCCAAGGACGGAAGTGACTGTCTGCCGCTGGCGCTGTGTCTGCTGCTGTGCCAGGTAGTACGTGGCAGCAGACACAGCTGGGCTGGCGTGACCTGGAGGGACGAACGACAGTATACCACTGGTGGCAGTCCGGGCGGCTACGGGCTGTAGCGCTGCAAGCTGCTACGTCAAGGCGGCGAGCTGTTGCTGAAGAGCAGCGAGGGGGTCAGGATTGCCGCCGACGACACCAGTGGGCTGCAGTTGCTGCTGCTGCTGCTGCGGCTGCGGCGGCGGCGGCGGCTGCTGCTGCTGCTGCTGCTGCAGCTGCTGTTGCTGCTGTTGCTGCTGTTGCTGCTACTGCTGCTGCTGCTGCTGCTGCTGCTGCTGTTGCTGCTGCTGCTGCTGCTGCTGCTACTGCTGCTGCAGGCGCTGCAAGAAAGGAGGGATAGGAGTCCCCCCAACAGAGGAGGACCCCTCTCCACTTGGGCTACCGTCCATGGTGTGGTGTCCCTTGTCATGTGTTTTTTTTTCCTTTTTTTTGTTTTGTTTTGTCTTTGCTGATCACAGCAGGGGTGGTGGGAGTTCTACCCACCCCTTGGGTTTTCCCCCTTCCCTTTCTCCCCCCCCCCTTTTTTTTTCCTTTTTTTTGTTTTGTTTTGTCTTTGCTGATCACCGCAGGGGTGGTGGGAGTTCTACCCACCCCTTGGGTTTTCCCCCTTCCCTTTCTCCCCCCCCCCTTTTTTTTTCCTTTTTTTTGTTTTGTTTTGTCTTTGCTGATCACCGCAGGGGTGGTGGGAGTTCTACCCACCCCTTGGGTTTTCCCCCTTCCCTTTCTCCCCCCCCCCTTTTTTTTTCCTTTTTTTTGTTTTGTTTTGTCTTTGCTGATCACCGCAGGGGTGGTGGGAGTTCTACCCACCCCTTGGGTTTTCCCCCTTCCCTTTCTCCCCCCCCCCTTTTTTTTTCCTTTTTTTTGTTTTGTTTTGTCTTTGCTGATCACCGCAGGGGTGGTGGGAGTTCTACCCACCCCTTGGGTTTTCCCCCTTCCCTTTCTCCCCCCCCCCTTTTTTTTTCCTTTTTTTTGTTTTGTTTTGTCTTTGCTGATCACCGCAGGGGTGGTGGGAGTTCTACCCACCCCTTGGGTTTTCCCCCTTCCCTTTCTCCCCCCCCCCCTTTTTTTTTCCTTTTTTTTGTTTTGTTTTGTCTTTGCTGATCACAGCAGGGGTGGTGGGAGTTCTACCCACCCCTTGGGTTTTCCCCCTTCCCTTTCTCCCCCCCCCCTTTTTTTTTCCTTTGTTGATGACGTTAGCAGTGATGTCAGTAGTGACGTCAGCAGCGGGATGCTGACGTCAGCAGTGGGGTTGGGGCCGCCGCTGTTGCTGCTAATGGTGCTACTGCAAACGCTGCAGCTGCTGCTGTTGCTGCTGCTACTGCTTGCGGCGGCTATTGGTGCTGCTGCCGCTGCGGCTGCGGCTGCTGGTGCTGCTGATGCAGGTGCTACTGCAGCTGCTGCTACGGCTGCTGCAGCTGCTGCTACTGCTGCTGCTGCTGTGGCTATAGCTGCTGCTATAGCTGCTGCGGCTGCGGCTGCTGCTGTGGCTGCAGTTGTTGTGGCTGTAGTTGCAGCTGCAGCGGCGGCTGTTGCAAGCTGCTGCGGCTACTGAGGCTGCTGCGGCTTGCTGCTGCTGCTGCTGCTCCTGCGTCTGCTGCTGCTCCTTAACAAAGGGACAGAGCGTGGGGGGGGTAGGTCCCCGTTTTTTTTGGTTTTTTTTTTCTGTTTTGCTTGGTCGCTGCGAGGAGCTCGCAGCTCACAGCTCGCGGCTCGCTGCGAGCAGCTGGCTGCTCGCAGCGAGCAGTTGGCTGCTCGCTGCTCGCTGCGAGCAGCTAGCTGCTCGCAGCTGCAGCAGCTGCTGCTGCGGGCTGCTGGAGCTGCAGCTGCTGCGAGCTGCTACAGCTGTTGCCGTCTGCTGCTGCTGATGCCGCCTGCTGCAGCTGCTGCCGTTGGTGCTGCTTCCGCCTGCTGCTGCTACTGCCGTTGCTGCTGCTGCTTGCTGGTGCTGCCGGCTACTGCTGCTGCGGGCTGCTGCTGCTGCGAGCTGCTGCTGCTGCCAGCCGCTGCTATCTGCTACTGCTGCTAGCCGCTGCTGCCACTGCTCGCTGCCACGGCAAGCTACTGCTGTTGCTGCTGGCTGCTGCGTTCAGTCACACCTGAGGACGTCAATGCCTTGCGCCGTCGTCAGCAGGTGCCTCGCGTGGTCGGCCGCTCACTCCCTTGCGTCCAGCGTGGGGGTCAGTGCTGCCGGAAAAAATCCGGCAGCATTTCCCCTGGCCCAGTGGCCGTGGGAAAATTTTTTACGCCGCCACCAGGCGGGTCAATGCTTCCGGAAAAAATCCAACAGCATTTCCCCTGCACTGGCGCGTATCGGAGTCCGCCGGCGTTGTCTGGCACCTGTACGTCATTCTGCTGCTGCTGCTGCTACGCTCTGGCTCTGATACCAAGTAAGAAACTAGGCAGCAGGTTGGGGCAGCAGCGTTGTTGATGCAGCGTGCGGGCTTCCACGCTCGTTGCTTAAGTCAGCTGCCCCCTCAGTCTGCTGCTCTAGAGTCTAAGTCTGGAAGCTCTGGGTTTNGTAGAGCTTGTTACTCAGTTCATCAGCCAATCAGAAAATAGCTCAGTTCAGGCTGGCAGGTTTTCTCGGTGAGGCCTGCCAGGCAACCGACAGCCCAAAACCCGGGCGTCGTCCGTTTTGCCTGAAAACTGGACCATACCATAATACCGACGCTGCGAACGCAGCCGTGCGGTCAGAATCTGCTAGAAAAATAGTAGCGAGGAGTTATGGCAGCCTAAACCCAGATAGTGCCCACAATGGTTTATGCTGCCAAACAGGGCCATGCAACCCGCAACTGGGACCCTAGGCAGTGCATGACGATGCAGACGCGATGGGACGCGCTGGACGCATGCAAGCAGTAACTGCGGTGTCAATGACCGCCGGCAGCACGACCGCCGAGGAGGCCTGCCGATGGAGCTGAGCGCGTCGCCGGAGAGAGGAGGCTCCAGCGAACTGCGAGAAGACCTCGGCGTGCGTCGGCTCCACCGGACGACACTCCATCAACGTCAAGTCTCGCCGTCAGTCATCTGCACGCCGATGTACACAAGCCGGGAGGACACAACAGAGCACAATGAGAGATGCGAAAAAACCAACACAGCTCAGCATGATCCGACTGCAATAGAAGGATGGGCCAGGTGTGGTAGACCACCCACCGCTGGCACAGCACAGGCTGTGGCAGCGCAGCAATGGGCGGTGGTGCAGTTGCTACACTGCTGCCGCCAATGTCGTAAATGTGGCACTGCAGTGGCAGTGCCACGCCTGCCACACTATCTGCGTGACACGTACGCTGGGCAGGAGGCAGCGGTGCTGCTGCAGCGCGACTGCTGTTGTAGCGATGGAAAAGGTGACGGCGGCAAGAGTCACCACCACGGCTACTATGGCATTGCAAACTTTGTCAGCCATTTCAAGCTCGCTTGAAAATCCCACTTTTCCCTCAGCCATGACATTCGTAGGATGCGAAGGAAATGGAGAGAAGTGAAGTAGGACACGCAACCAGGTGCCTACAAGATAGTTGGCGCCATGGACAGGGTTTTATGCAACATAGAAAACGTAGCAGTCAGTATGCGAGGCAAGGAGCGAACGGGTAGAACTAGCGGGAACCGTCCAACGATCCGGCGAGCTGCGAGCCCACCTTCGATCGTGGGGTTGCCCACTCGACCACTGCTTGAGAAAAACCCTCGAGTGTTTTCCTCATTTGTCAGCAACATGCAGTCTAGGGAGTAGAACCCAGGCTAGTTGGCAAGATCTAAGCACCCTCCCCCTTAAAAAAAGCACGAAACCATGAGCTGTAAGCAGGCACAATATTCGAAGTAATGAATCTTGTTTACTGCCCTGCTGCTCAACTATGTATCACACTGAACTCCTTTTCCTCCCGACATGGTCACTCCTCATGTCAATGGTGAGACTATTGCCAGACACTGATGAGTCAGTCACCTACAAAATGTGATGCGTGTGCAGTGAGCCCAGAGGTAATCGTGTGTACAGCACTGACACACCAACACGCTGTACCTCACCAATTCATGTCAGTAAAGGCTAACTTGTGCAAAGAATGCCATTGAAATCGACATCTTCATTTCTCACATCAAACATCAGAACTACGAGACTCCGAGTCTTGTGGAACAAGGAGTGTGTCTGCCACCGACCCATCGCCCACAAAGGAGCTGCTGCCTGGTCAGCCTGCCTCCAAACTAGTCGACGCACACACGCAACCTTTCTTGCAGGGGCGCGGCTGCAGGAGCTAATGCTATCTCTTGTGCTCTCACTACTGCCACAGCGCCTGGCCTAGCACCGCAAACTACTTCTAGCAAATGCTCCGGTTGCTGCTCGTTCTGTTTGTTGTGATGGTCGTGCTGCTGCTGCTGCTTCTGATGGTGCTGCTGCTGCCATTGCCGTTTTGGTTGCTGCTGCAACCGCTGCTGCTGCTCCTGACGATGCTGCTGCCACTGTGGTAAGTGCTTCTGCTACCATTGCTGCTGCCGCTCCCACTGCACTCCCGTTGCCTCTGCCGCCAATGCTGCTGCCCATGCCGTTGGTTCTGCTGCCACTGTTAGTGCTGCTGAAGCTGCTGCTCTTGTTCGTGTCCATGCGACAGCCGCCAGCTGTCGACACCATGCACGTGGATGCAACGCGGCGTTGCTATGTCCACACCCCACAAGCACCACACTGCTGCTGGTGCTCATGCTGCTTCTGCTTCTGCCACTGCTGTTTGTGCTTCTACTGCTGCTGCTGCTGCTGCTAGATCTGCTGCCATTGGTTATGCTGCCGGAACCTAATGCTGCTGTTGTTGCTGCTGCTACTACTTCTGCTTATGATGCCTCTTCTACTGCTGCAACTTCCTTTCTCTACTGCATGATGCAGCTTGGAACATCAGAGTCTGACGTTCCAACGCCGTCTTATGATCAGACGCGGCTGCCTCTTCATCCTCCTCACTCGGGCAAGGGTTGGCCAATCCCGCGAGAAGCTAGCTCCCACATTGTTTTCCCAACAACATTCGCGTGGATGGGTCCAGCGTCACGTTGCACCGCTGCACACCCTGGAGAGAAAGAGGAACAGGAGAAAGGAGAGAGGGAGGGGGGGGG
>SZWC01011987.1:50393-88980 GCA_023375785.1 Penium margaritaceum
CTGCTGCTGCTGCTGCTGCTGCTGCTGACGCTGCTACTGCTGCTTCCGCTACTGGTGGTGGTGTCGTAGCGATTGCTGCTGCCGTCGTGTGCTCGGCGATGCGCGGTACTCGCCTCCCTGTTCCTCAGCACGAGCTCCGCAAGAACCCTCCTACAACGTTCGTCTCGCTGCCATGTAGCAGAAGTGGGTGTGCGCGATTTTCCGCTTGGATGTGCGAACTGGGTCACGGCCACTCGTGCAATGGAGGTCCGAACTTGTTCACGCTCTCACCGTGAGTTTCGGACTGGGAACACACACGGCCTCTGGTCCAATCCCGGACGTGCATGCAGTCGTGGTGCAGGGTTTGGGCCCTCAACGCCAGTGGGAGTGACTCACTCGCACTTGACATGAACGGCACAGACGTAAAACAGTCAATGGCTTGGTGACACATGAACATGGACACACATGGCTTGGTGTTGGGCACATCCGGTGTGTGCCCAACACCAAAGGGGAAAGGATAGTTCGCGGCGGCGAATCGCCGCCGGCGCTGTCCACCCAGCCTCACTGACCGATAAGCGGCCGCAGTGGACAGCTGGAGCTTGTCAACGCGTCTCGAGAAATGCGGTGAGAGGTGGTTCGCTCTTTTCGGTTATCATTCGGTTGCAACGTTTGAGAGTGATCTGACGACAACTCCCTGCAGCATCGGTTCACCCCATTGTGGTGTGAACTGTCGACGTGGTTCGGCAGTCTGGACCCCAATTAAAGGACCAGCCAACGAACCATGCCGGACAAACTTGAACAGTAGAGAAGGCGGGAATGGAGCTTAAAGACAAGCTCTCCTGATTGTCAGCTCTTCAGTCAACTACAATTAGAAGTCTCAGAATCTGGTACTTCAGAAGTACCAGATGTAAATGCAACCTTCTTATTCAACAAGGTTAAAAGTCTCAGAATCTTACATGCCAATTAAAGCAATGTATGGTACAGGCCAATAAGGCGTGCGGCTAGGACGACACTCGAGCATCCACGAGCTCAAAATAACGAAGGTCAAAAAAGGCCATGGGGCCCTATACACAAGGTGTCTACGTGGCCCCACAAAGACACTAAAACAATATTTTAATTCAGTCAATCGTGAGCTAAAAATGCTAGGCAGACAACAACAACAAAATCTCAAAACAATGTTTTTCAAATAACCCAACCCCCCATAGGCGAGGAGGAAAAACTTGAAAAATTGGTGCAATAAATCTCACGTTGTCGGCCAAAGAACCCCGTGTATCTCCTGAGCAAGGAGCAAGAAGGCCTAGCTCGGATAATGGATCAAAGGTAGGTTGTACTTGCCTTAGTTTGCATCCTCTTAACGAAAAAGCATGCATGCCTCTCAGGACCCTATCAACCCATGGACATCCATAAGGGTGAAAACACAACCTAAGATATCCCAATATATGAATCCTACAAATCATGATCTTCCCTCTATGATCACAAGAAATCCCAAGGAGTATACTCGGATCATTCGAGCATGCTAGTGATGAATGTACACCAACCAATCATGAATATATTGAGGGACATCCTCATTATAAAAAGGTCATACTAGGCTTTTATAATAATCCAACATAAGGATTATACATTCTTGTCACTGTTTGTTCCTACAAACCTCATTCCATGAGTCACTTGTTCACCTAAGCGGGAGATTAGATCTATTCTATAGAATGCCAAGTTCAATGATCATTGGAGAAGGCTAATACAAGAATAGGCAATTCACCCCAAAAAAAACACGAATGCAGACATAGTAATCAAAATTTTTACTACAAAGTCTTCATGTATAAACAATATTCGAGGTAAGATAAACCCAACATGGTTGTCTCGCAAAATCTCCATCGTGAAAAGGGGATATCTCTCGCCATGCCAACTTACTATCTACAACTTAGGTCAAGAAATTGATGCATTCTTTTATGTCTTAGATTGTGAATGGAAACTATCTTTAGACCAAAAACCGTGTATGAGCTTGGTCATACAGGCACTCTCATAGAAAACCCTTGAATTAGCAATTGTTGGAGGAGTATACGAGACCTTTTGTTTTTTATCCTACTTCTAAAGACATGCATTTCTCGTCATGTAACGTTATTGTACATCATCACTCCATGCAAGCCACCAAAATTGGTCCATGATTGCTTTTCTAATCTTTTACAATTGCACATGTCTTGCCACTATCGGGACCTTCAACTAAACAATTCTCTTCTATCAATCATTCTCGTGCATAAAGAAAAATCATTTCTACACCAATAAATCATAAAATCTTGAAACTAATACTCAGGATCAAATCTTATTCAAATTTAGAATATAATTCCTTTGCAATAATATGTATCTCAAGGTACTTTTGGTAATCATAAAAGATTATGATGCAAGCATTCCTGGTGACTCATAACCATGAGTAACCTACATATATTGGTGGTTTTATCTCCACAGGATGTGTGCTAACATATTTGACTAAGTTAATGTGCCTTGGTCGAAACTCCCATGACAACACAAAGTGGCTAAACTATTTGTTCAAACAAGCCAAATTTCTTATCATGTTCAACATGCATCATACAAACCACAAACACATTCTGTATTTTCATGAAAAAAACACATTTGTTTACCCTCAAGGTAATAATGACGTTTTGAATGCATGTACGACATTAAACAGCTATAAAAACGTTTTTTTCAAATTCAATTTCGATTTCAAAGGAAATTAACTATCATTCTAGACTAGGTGCCTATTATTCGTAAGGAAGGATCTCTATCCTAACATAATGCATTCTATCGTACATCTTTAGGTCGCAAAAAATCCAAAAGAGCCACGATAACCATTGTAGATGCTAGGAATTGATTCTCCCAATGAACGTTCTATTTGTAGTCCATTATTCACTTGAGCCTAGTATTAAGTGCTAAAAGTGGAGAATATCCTTTCATAAAATCACTAGGCCTTAGAAATACCAAATACACCTTATTTCTCCAAGTTTGTGTTTCCCATTCATGACGCAAAGTTTCACGGGTTAGTATGAAAAAAGATTTTTTTAATTCAATAGTTGCCTACAAACTGAGATTTTCTCTTATACAAATTCAAATACACTCATATCCACTCAGAACATTCGATCTTGGAGAATTATATAACTTTCTGCAAATGTACATCATGCACTTCCATCGCATCTGAAATTTTTTAAATGTTCTTAAAGTAAATGAGGACAAAATAGTCACATGGAACATGGAAAACGCACGCTGTAGTCCATAACTTAAGAATGATGCAAAGGCATCTTTTCATCAAAAGCAAAAACTAAAGAAGAATGATGTCACGTGAGTAAGTGCAATGTAATTCTAAGCACTTCCACTCAAAGACATGCATTCGATCGAGACTCTTAATTAAATTGAAAGACAATATCTACCTTTCTTTGATTTTAAATGAAGGTCCTTAATCTAAGGCAAGTGAAACCAGTTTTTTGCTCGGCACTGCATATTCCACTTACATGATTATACCATATTTAGTTTTATAAAAATAATGAGTGCAACATAAATCAAACTTTGAGAATCAATCTACCCTCTATAATTTAATGAATAATCCTGTGTTTCATTCTGTGCCTTTCTTTGAAATCAAACGTATAGATTTGGTCTTAATCAAGGACTCACCAATCGTTACCAAGGATTTATGTGTTTTATGTTTCATTTAAATGAAAGCCAAGCCAATAGGTCATGGAAGAGGTATAACAACTCCACCTAGAGATGTTCTAACTTTAGTTGTGGCTTGCCTTTCCTTCACTTTTTCGTATAAAACCTTTTGTTGTTGGTCATAAGAATTTTGAAATTGCTTTAAATAGATTTTTTGGACCTAAAAAATAGGAAAAGTAGGTTAAATATCATTCACTACCATAAATCAAAAGAAAGCAATGCAAAAGCTTTGGTTGGATTATAGCTTTGATTCAAATATCATGATAGATGATCTTTCATTGAGCAAGGGATCATCAAAAACCACACCAAACATGCTAAGATGGTTGATGAATTTCAACATGAGACACTATGTGTATAAAGTAATATAATTATTTGATCTTGAAGTACCAATCATAAGTATGATAAAGATGAATTTACCAGCAAATAAAACATCCAAGTGGTACTACACGCAAACACACAAACACACACACACAGACATTCACACACACACACACACAAAAACTCACACACACACACACACACACACACACACACACAGCAACACACATGTCAAGTATAGCCCAATCTATGGAAGGAGTCACATCCTTAGGTTTCAACAAAAGATTGGCAAGAACACAAGACAATTTTCTTCCAAACTTCATGTTCATAATACCTCTGCTCTCTTCATTAAAAAAGTTGACTTCCCCTTTACAAATTTTATGGAACACATGTACTTCATGACGTGGTTGTTAACAGTTTAGTCTCCCCCCACTTTAGTCCATATTTTATGACTTCACTTTAATTCCACAGGTAGCTTCAAATCAAAAACCTATGGAAAATCATGAAAATACGTACTGTAAACGTGATGAAATGCATTATGTAAGAGGTTTTACCTTAATCATTATATCACACATGCCTCACAAAGTGATCAATATTCCAATCCCTCATTGAATCATCCATTTCTTGTAGAGATAAAAATTAGAATCGAAAACAGCAATCAACGAGTATAATTGATGAACTTCATGCAATTCAATCAAATTAAAAACAAGCCCATACATTCAAAATTATCATGAAAAAACATTACTTCAAATAATCATCTGTAGTGTGATATGATCCATCATTCTACTTTTGTACACTGATACCTATGTATATTCTCCTTTATTATCCTTGCTTCCTAGACGTTTACTAGTTTGTCTGAACTACTTAACTAATTTGTTTCTTTTAGCACAAGCCATTTTTCAAAACAAATGATGCTTTTTTATGATGAATATTTATTAATGACATCCATTTTAAGGTAACCTCTTCCTTTTCTTAAACGTCTTACTCGGCATATTGATCATACATTACACGTCATTGAAACCTAGATCGAACAACAGTTCACTGTTTGTATGAGAAATAGTCATACAATTACTTTACCTAATGTTTGCAAGGGTCATGACCCTCTTTTGCTCGAAGTCAATTGTGGTCTCCCCCCTATCCAAAGCACATCGAGTGTGTTGGATGAGTGTTCATAAGGGTGTATTTTAAGTACATAAAAATGAAAACACGTGTATTTGTGCACTTGTGTAGAAATTTGGAAAAACAACATCCTAATGCACTCTGAATCCGGAGGTAGAGGGGAGGACTAGTCCAATCCCCCCTGCTCAAACGTTCAAATTGTATTGAGTGAATGTATCCATGGGTTTTTTGGATGAACAGCCATGCCTACAAAATTGTATTGTTTTTATTTTAACTTACATTTAGAGCATTGATCTTGACATTGCCCATGAATCTCCATCAACAAAGTGTGACCTAAGAAACGACAACATGATTGGACTTCCCGTCCCAAATAAATGTCTCGTGTAGTGGGGGAGTGCATCGGAAGGTGTATCTTGCATACAATGAAAACTATACATAGGTGTATTTGCACACTTCTAAACTTATGTGTCCCACCTCCATATACAATCCCGCATGCGGCCCCCAAATACACTTTGACTTTGGAGGGGGGAGAAATTCCTTGGTCACCATTTCAAATGTGGAAGGTGTCTTTGGTGATTGTACATGTGAGTGCATAAGCTATATAATGATTTTTTTTATAATTTGGCGAAGGTACATATTGAGAGTCAATATTGACATCTCGACACTTCTTGTTAATGCAAAAAAGTAAGAACCCGCTAACACCCATAAATAGATGTCGAATTTTGCAAGATAAGAGATGGAACCCTTATTATATGTCTTTCCTCCCCGCAAAGACATCAATAAAATGTTTTGAGAGTGCATTTTTAGGTGCATCTTGCATACTTTGAAAAACATACATAAGTGTATTTTCACACTTGTGTACTAATGCAACCCCCCTTTTAGAACACTTCCCAATTCAACCCTCTAATCCACTTAGAATTTCAAGGGAAGAGGGACATTACCCACAAAATCCCCTTCCATGAAAAGTGGAAAATGTATTGGATTAATGTACTTATACGTATATTGTAAGAACAATCAATAGAATGAACTGTTGATTTTTTTGTTTCTATTATGGATTAAGATTGAAAGTGACGATCTTGACATTTTAACATTTATTCAATAATAAAACATATCACGAAACACTTACGCCCAAAAACAGTTTTTGATTTGATGTGATCTAAGAACATACATCCCCAGAGGACGCCCCCCCCCCCCCGAAAACCACTAGTGTATTGGAAGAGTGTATTTGGGGTGCATCTGCAAACCCAAAAGTATACATGCGTGCGTTTGTACACTTGTTAACTAATTAGAACCCCCTCCACATACAATTTTGAATACATCCCCTAATACACTTCGACTCCATAGGAGGATGGGGGGTTGAAGGCCCACGTCCTTCTTGACCATGATACTTTACAATATTGAGCCACTCATACTTTCACTTTACATATACACTATGCCTTTGAACGATGGTGGAAAATTGTGCCCCCGTGTTCACATTCCAATCAAAACAAGAACTTTAAGAAAGTACAAAGATGGGTTTGAATTTGGGAAAACATATGTTGAAGTGACTTAAAGCACATATTGTTAAAACTATATTTCAAAAACCTTTCTAAGAAAAATTCGTTCAAGAAATGTTCCTGCAATTATACACTCATATATAAGAATTATTGTGTATAAGATTTTTGTAAGTGATTATCACGAAACATTTTCTATTGTCATGGTTTTTTCATCCAAAAAGCCTCAACCTATTTTTCAGTCTTGTGAGCTCCTTATCAAATGTGGTGATTTGGGATTATTGGGGATGAATGTGTGCAAACATGATTCAATACTACTAAACTAAATTTTCTTGGGATATATCCCCGATAATGTCACTTAAATATGGAAAGACCTTGTACTATGTTCTTCTCTTTTTAACAACTTGGCTAATGGTCAAGGCCACCAGTCAGTCAACGACATAATCATTCGCCACTAGCTATGCCAGTTGATAAGAATATGCAGTTGTAACCACTAAGGTATCCTCTTTGTCACCACTAAGGTATCCTCTTGTTTACCACTAATTCAAAATTTAGGTACTTACCTAAATTACATAAACGTTTACAAGGTTCCATAGCTACATGCAAAAGTTGTGAAATCTCTTATAACAGTTCATCTTGTAATGCCCTTTGTTCTTACAGCCAAAGTTATGAATTGAAAGAAAAAAGCTTTGATTTTCTCTTATGAAAACAATGATGAAAATAATGGCAACAAATTTAGTCCAAAAAGGCGTGAGAAGAGGGCCCACCTCATTGAAATTCTTAAGTCCATAAGGTATTGTGATAGCCATACCATTGACTCACCCATGATAATAAACATAAACAACAATGTGTGAGAACTCACCTTGAGCCAATGTGGATTTCCATCTCCCATTTTATTATACTCAAACCTTTGTAGCGCTCTTTCCTCTCTCCCATTGCAAAAAAATTATAAGGAAAACATTCTTATAATTCAAATCCAACCATAACATTATTGTGTGGTAAGGACCAAGAAAAACTATAACAATAGAAAACAATGAACTTATAAAAAAGATGACATATCAAAATAGTGAAACATACTTAAATAGTGAGGAGGAAGCAAAAGAAAAGAATTGCCTCAACACTCCACTTAACTTATCTTCTCTTCATGTTCTTGAATTTATTATCTTGAACTCTTTGCTTCTCTCTTGTCCACAATTTAACACAAAGTAAGAAGCGAGTTAGATACCACTCGTGTGTAGGCCATCCTTTCTCTCATGCAATACTTTGAAAATTAATATTGATTCTTGTAGATAATTAATTACATTTAACAGCAAATAATCCATTAATTCAGTCTAAGAGGCTTTGAATTTCCTTAAAGGAAACTTAAAGTCAAATGATTATACTCAAATTGTAATAAGAAACTTCATGGTACCCAAAAACGTGGAGAAACTCACCATAGATGTATAAAAATTTTTAAAATGCCAGATTTACTTGAATATATAGTCAAAACTCCCTCTCCGTAGTTCCTTCTTGTTGATGTTGTTGTTACAAGGAAAATCTGGTGATTTAGACGCTATCAAATACTTAGATACACATTTTGATTTGGCACTAATTACGAATGAACAAATAACACTCTTGTGCCAGATCTCATCAGTATAGGAGTTTGTAAATGAAAGCCTACAACTTTTTGAAAGAGGTTTTCCTCTTTGCATAATTCTTCAAGATATTTCCATTCATGAACAGAGTGTAAGAAGACTCAAGATTTACATTTTAATGAAGAGCCTTCTCTAAGTTCATCTAATCCCCTTGTTTAAGCGGTGAAAAAAAGAATAGTACATCAATGTTATTCGTTTAGACACTGTTTCCTACTAAGAACTCGAAATTTTACCCAATCAAATGTTGAAACATTTTGTTGAAAATACGGCATCAATTTTTTTATAATGAGATACATATCATGATTTCGAACCATGAATTCTTTTTATTTCTTTCTATTGTCCTTTCTCTCAAATTGCCCAAATCCTTACTAAAACTCTAAACACCAAGCTGTAAGTAAGGAATAGTGCACGAGAGAACTAACCCTTCCATCAAGGCCTTTGCACCCACTTATTCATTAATCAAGCCATATGGTTGATCGACACCTAGTGGGTGGCTGGTCACATAAGAAACCATTCATTTGGCATTCACAAGAGTATGGCTCACCAGCAGCTAGACCTTGCTCTGGTGAGGGGTGGTTGCCAACCAACCCATTGCCTTTTAAAAGGTTGGAAAAATAAAAAAAGCACACACACACTTGCATAATATCAGTCAAATTAACACCTCAAAAGAGCAGTCTAGAAATAATGTTTTGTTATCATTGTCTTGAAAATTCATTATCATCACCATTTATGAATCATCACTCAATTAAAAAATCCGGTGTTATACCTGATACATATGCTTTAGCATCAACATAAGCCTAGGACATCTACGAGTTGAATAGTAAGCATGCCATATCCACTAACTTAAAATTGCATGTACGTCATATGTAGTGCCTTAGTCTTTACATTTACGACATCAATGCATGATGCATAATTAACAACATGTTTGGTGAAACAATAACTTTTTTTCATACGTGGATATTCAATTATTTCTTTAGAGGTAAAAAATAAATTTTGTTTTTTACATGAGAATGAAGCAAAAAATACTTTTCTCTTCTTCATATAATATTTGTTTATGGATTTCACTTGAAAAACTGATATTATTCTTTATATATAGTCCACCAATGATGTGCCAATGTACAAAATGTATTTCCATGCTATCTCAACTTTTCTCATCAAATGGTCTTACTTCATCGTATTAGGCTATATCTCCACAATTATGCGACCTTCGTTCTATAGTAAGCCCCTTTTCAAACACAACCTTACATTTGGAGTTTACATATCATCTCCTTCAAGTCTAGCAAAAGTCTCACTAGCAGTCTATAGACATCGCGACCAATCTTGAATTCGCCCAATCTCATGCTAGACGTCGACACACCGATGTGCATGTGTTGTTCGAAGACGTCAACATACAAAGCGCGTAGATTGCGTCAGACCTACAAGAGAAGTGTCTTCTGAAACGTGTATAACTATATTGTTATGTTGTCTATTGTTCTAAGCTATGCAAACATTGTATGTACCCTATTGTCCTTGTTATGTCACAGTGTTTGTGTTTCCAACACCCCTTTGCATCTTGTCAGCACTGAAGGCCACTTATGGATTAGGTACAGAGACCGTAGTGATTGGGGATGAATCTACATCAAGTGAAATTGGGCATGTCGTATATTTTAATGTTAAGTTCCATTATTCGGTATCCATGTTTTTTCAAATCGGTGACATAACTCATATACGCAGGCCACAAAAGATGAAGGGTTCATTGCCCACCTCTTGTCACACCATCATATGGCACCTATAGAATATTGCACAACCAGCTTCGACTAACGTCTTCGCCCAAAGTCCAAATTTATGAAGAGGACTCCGAGTAAGAACTACGAGCCCATATGCATCCGATCTTCCATGAAAAACTTCAAGACAACTTGAACTAGTCTACGTCTAAATCGACAATTCCAGGCCCATGGTTATTCACGGCGAATATAAGAATACTTTATGATGCATGATTAATGATTCCATGTTTCTACTTTAACTTCCATTTTATGGTTTCAATTATAACTTCGACTGATAAACTGGATGACCTTTCCCCAAAAAGATGAAGGAAAAGGAATGATGCATTCACGACTTGCATAAAACGTTTGATAATGCGGGAGGCAAGGGCCGAAACTGGATTGTAAAACCCTACCAAACCACATGACAATGCAATCCCTTTCGAGCAAGAAGACTGGTTCTATGGTACACTATGGGTAGTGGAAGGACAAGAAGTATCCATCACTATTAAAGGCTCATGTCAACGCACGTGGAAAACTTTTCATCTACTACTCTACTCATGGCTGCCATTATATTCCAGGTATGGTACATAGAGATCCAACAACAATAACTCACTTCTTTTGTTTTCTAATTGCTTCCACATTGAATTACAACCCGACCGCCAATTTCAATACCCTTGGGGCTTTGGTGAAGTAAAGCATTGGCAAGGAGGTCAACAAGAATGCTCTCTATTGCACGAGGTGAGAAATGGAAGTGTCAATCATGGCTCTAAAGGACAGGGTATGGTCTCTCTTTCCAGTGTACTACAACGAGGTGAGAATGTTTTGCTTTAATCCTTAGGTGCCGATTATGTCCTTTGCTTGAGGTCTTAAAACTGAATGTTCCACTTCATCATTGTCAAGGCAAATGAGGACAAAGTTTTCCATCATATTATCATTGCTATTAGCACCACCAATCTAAGGCTTGAACATTTTCGTAGACTACTCACCATGGATGGCACGCATCTAGAAAATGGGCATAAGCAACTTTTGCTCATCTACAAATTCTTCGATACCAACGTCAACGCGGTGCCAATGGCAAGGGCCATGTTGAATGATGAAAACAAAGACAGTTCAGAGCTTTATTTCTTCTTATTTTCTTTAGCACACCCAAAAACCATACTATAGAGCACAATGGTCATCTACGAGTAAAACAATGGCAACCTAAAAGCTCTGAATGAGCGACTACCTAGAGCCCATCATACTATTCTAGCCTTCATTTAAGGGAAAACGTGTAGTAAAAACATGGCAAACATGAAATCCATCAGTCATGGAGGTTGGCACAAGCGCCCATTGAGGTTGATAGTTCGAGGTGTGTGGAGCAGTTGTGATATGTATATCCATGCTATGTTGTCATGCTATTGGGTGCGAATGGACATGCCATTATACCAAAGGAGTAGTGGAAGAGAATCTACTGCTCCATTGGATGCGACAACCACTCGACATCGAATGTTACTGAGTCTTTGAACGCCTGCATTATTGAGGTTTACAAAACCCCATCTCTTTTACTACTTTGTGGCTCTCTTCTTGTGGATCCTATTGTTACTTATATTTCATTAGTTATATTTGAACAGCTAGTTTGCGCCAACTCCAAAGACGTGCATGATCCACACATCCATCAGCATGGGGTGAAAAAGTAGGGTCCACACTAGGCCAGAATTACTTGGCAAAGTAACTAAGAGCACCGAATAAACGTGCAAGAGAGGATGTTGGGTGGAAAGGGTGGTGGTAGCCTGTTGTGCATGTAAATGTATTAATCATTGACATGGACGAAAATCCAAAGCCTTAGGTGGAGGTTCATCACACCCCTATGGCTTACCACCAAATGTATAACCAGCCCATGTCCTACATCATCCACATCCACCTCAAAAATCCAAGCTCCCAAGGCAACTCAGACCATACCGTGGACGAGGTGATTTTCAAGTATGCAAGGTGGGAGTGGGAGGATCGAAGGAAGAGGAATCACATCTACATGTAAAGTGAAGTCCGAGGGCATAAGAAGTTGAAGTGCCTAAAGCCTCAGGCTTTAGGCACTGTGCTCCTACATTTGCTTGAGTGCACATAAGATGCCATCAGTACTCAGATAGTAGCCACTCTCAATCATGGTGTGTATACAAGTGGACTTCCAACTGTGGGAGTCGAAGTACCTACATAAGGTGCTCGCGCATGCGGGATAGAGGGAGCAGACATGGGAATATCTGGGATAGGTAGAGCAGAGGAAGAGGGGGTTGGTGTAGTAAGAACAAACTAGGTAAAAGCATGGGTACAAAATGCTACTACCAGCTTATTTAGAGTGATGGAAACAAATGCGTTGGGTTTCAATGCAAAAAATGAAGCAATATCTATAGTATAAATATCGGTTGTATTGGACCCTTTACATCACATGCTAGTGCAGATCCTCTACTAACTAAAATTGTAGTTACAAGTGCAAGAACACTATTCAGTTAAGATAACGACACAAAATATGAAATTTATATATGAAGAACTATGCAACCACAAAAGGTATATCTTGTCTGACCCTAAGGAAAAACAAGAGGACAAGGATAGGTACAACAATTGACAAGAGCAACAAGAATGGGAGCAATGTGAAACACTTTTCTAACCGTCAAAAGTATCAACGAAAGCTTGCCAGTTTGAAAATATATCGACAACAAACCAGACATGGTGAATAGAGTCACATTAATTTGAGTGCTAATCAAGACCTCTACCTTCCCTATAAGCACCCTATGTATGTTTTTTGTGTATTTTCATGGAATGAAGTTATTCTATGTTCAAGTTTTCATTGTGTGTGTACGTCATATTAATATAAACTTAAAACAAGGGGGTCAGCTTACTACTGGCCTATAATATGGATGCCATTAATTTTCATTCATGAACGATTCATGGAGAGGTGGTTCAGAGAGCACATACCCTTATACAGGTAGAATCCTTAAGAGCAATACTAGACCATAATGATGTCCAAAAGTGAGCACTCATTGGTTGGAGTGTGAGACTACATCAATTTTGTCAGTACTTCATTGTTCCAAGATCTATATGCTAAGATCTTAATGTAAATTTTCTTAGAGATAATGAGATGTGTATCCAAAAATATTCAGATAGTAGACAAAAGGAACATAGGAGATTCATTTCTCAACCTTTTTCCACATTCATTTTTGCATAACTATAACATTATTCAAAACTTGCATTTAAGACTGACCAAGAAGATAATGACCCATTATAATTGCACGGTATGGGAGCCATTTTTAATCTCCTTAGTAGTCGTAAAAACGATTGTTGGTAGTCATATCAAAGTCACCAAATTGTAATACTACACATGGAAAGTGCAAGATGAGACTTCAGCAAGTTCAGGTGTCCTAGAGGAAGACGCAAAAGAGGATGAGGACATGTTTTAAAATGTCATCAATGACATGGACTCTAAAGAACATGTTTGGGATTCGAACGATGTTTCTTCCCAAAAGCCTACCAGTTAGGGCTACCATGACCGCATTGAGATATCATTAGGTGGCTATATTTGCTTTTTGTCAGGTAAGGGAGTGGCATATCACTAGAAGTAGATGATAAAATTTTTAAAATATATATATCTTCGAACTTGATTCCCATTGAAGGAAGATATTATTTTGCACTTTTTCTTTGTCTTTAACTCTCGGAAAAATGATGTGAATTAGATCTTTTAACAACACGTGCATTTAAAAAAGATACCTTCATTATTATAAAAGCACTTTAATAGAATTTTGACAAAAAAAACTTCATGTTGCCACCAATGGTAACTGCGTATGTCATTTCTGTTTTTACTTGCATAATAGAAGCGTTAAGGCTCTGATGCCCAAAAACTAGAGAAAATGTCATATCCACCAATGAAGAAGACACCGGCTCTAATGAAAAATCATTATGCAAGCACCACACATTGTATTAGTCATCATTCAGATTTAGCTTTAACCTCGTCTACTTCCCTTAAACGTCAAATTTGAGTCATTGTTAGTTAAAAAACCAGCTTGTCATGCTTAGTCACTAATAACCATTCATTGATCATAGTGATCGTTTGGCGGTAGCATTCACCAACTTGTGACCTGCCAAAAATTCCGATGTGGATATGGCATTACAAATCAAATGTTCATTTGACATGGGATTCATGTATGAAATCAAACGTACGTCTCGTACTTAATGTGAGGAAAAGTGGGCACCCCGTCATTAGTGATCCCAAATTTAAACATAAAATGCTTAATGTACAAAATTTGGATACCCCAATTGATATCAACAATTTTGTGGACATGTGGTCAATCCCTCGGACAAATATCTCATTTTTCACACTTGTTTTGAAACAATTTTAGATGAGCAAATGCATTACATTACCAGGTTTATTGTACGTCTCCGTTTATTCTCATGTAGATTCTTTTCAAGTCAAAAATTTGAATTATCTATTTGAGCTTATGATCCTTTTCCAATCAATGTTTGTGTTATTTTATTAATCTAAAAACATCAAACAATGGGGCTTGATGTAGCAATGTGATCACAAGATTTTACTTTCACGATATTGGTGATAATGTTATGTGAAACTCTCATGGAAGTGAATTTGATACAGATGACTTATATGGATTATTCTACCATCTTTTGTGCAATCTGATTTCTAAAAGTGTTCATAAGTGAATTCATATACAATATGTTCCATGAGAGAAGAAAGCAAGTGTCTTTTGCCTAATGGATTTTCCTACATTTTTTACATTTCATTTATCACATGGTGCCTAAATACTCCAGTAATGGACCATCCTCACAGTGTAGTAGAAAAACAAAACCATACTATTACACATTATCTTATTACAAATTTTAAGGGATATAATTTGGTAATCATATTCAGGATATGCACGAATGAGATCTAACACCTTAATTGACAAGTCACAAATAATTAGAATGGCAACAGAAGATGGTATGATTTCACTTTCTTTGCAAATTCCATATTAGTTTACTATCTCGCTTTCTTGATCTTACTACATTTTATATGAACCACCAATACTACTCACTTATAAGATATAATTCTATAGGCTCAAAGAAATGGGCATGCCCTGGTTATGATTCAGTTCAACAAACCTGGCCATGGTCATAATCATTTGCTATTATGTGTTCCTCCTTTGGTTGCTATAAAACCTCTTACAAACCCGTTTCTACAATTCATCAACATGATATGTTATTTTAGTGGATCTAATCTATTGTTCAATATGTCAATACAATTCTTTTTTTGGTACTTTACCAAACATAATACATAGTGGAATGAGATTTGTTTTGTTCTTTCTTCAATAAGAATTGAAGGATTGATAAAAGGTATGTGTATTCTCCTACAGTAGCTCACACTGTTAAAACTCATTTGGAAACATGCACACTCAAAGTGGACATTGCTTGATTATAAAAAAAACTAAGATCTTACTCAAGCCCATTAGAATAAAACAATATTGACATTCTGGATAGACATGGCGATTTGCATGTTTCCATTATTTTCATGGTTATCATAAAACACACCTTATAACAACAATTGACTAGACTATAGTTGTTACAAAAATACACATTGAAAACCTTTGTTTCTTTTCTTTTTAGATGTACAAGATCATTGTATCAAACATTTGGTGCTCATTGTAGATAAGGAAAGTAATATAGTTGTTAAATGTTCCCCATAACCAAAATATTATAGTTAAAAATATAAAGACATTCAGCAAAGGCACCAAAAATTCAAGCATGTACACCTTAGATATTACATCTTACAACAACAAAATTCATCAACACTATTGTTCAACATCAATGTTGGTCTACATTTGTTTCAAACCGGAAATACAAAAGACATAGAAGTTGTTTCTCAAACTATTCGAAATATGTGCAATAAAAACAAGAATGATCACTTGTTGCAAGTTTAAATCATTAGTCCATGTAAGTGAATGCCACTTACACTATAGCTTTGATGTATTTTTTCCCTAAACAAAACAAATAAACAGTATAGCACCATGTTTTTCTTAAAGAGTCAATCAATTTGATTCCATTGCAGGCATCAAGCAGCGTGTACTTGTGTTGAAAGTGTTCTTAACGTGATGCACGACATATTGAACATTCATCTAAGACAAAAAAGGTAACAATGTACTTCTAAATACGCATGCAGATATAGAGTATTACTTCTCATCTAGCAATTGGCAGAATTTTATGGTTCAATTACTCTTTTATTAACCTTTGCATTACAACTTTCTATAAGTGTCATTGAGCATATCAAAATATTGAGTAAGCTTGAGACACATTTGATTGAAATTCTTTAATTGATTAGTTTTCTGGGTTTTTTCTCTTACTACTTCAAGCATTTTTTAGGATGTTGATATGCCATTTTTATCAATGAAAGACTAGATGGTGAATAATGTTTTATGCATGAAATTATTAACCTTATGAGGAAGAGTGGTTCTCATTTTTTCCATGAGTATCCTCGTTTCAAATCCTTTTTTAATAGGGATAAAATTTTCATTTACCTTTTCATTCCTCCCCAATAATGCCACCTTGAAAAATTCATCAACCAGAATATAGATGTCCCTTGGCCTTGAGCAAATGGACACCTTATGCCAGAAGTCATAAAAATACATCAATAAAACCTTTAACTATGAATTTCTCTTTAGCTTTAAAGATTGGTTATTTCTTACTCTTTCGCAGGTCTATCATGCAACGAGGTAGACTTAAACATGCCTCTTTCCATAAGCTATATTACCGTTGTGCGACATAAACACATGTAGCTCCCAATGAAGTCTTTTGAAAAGGAAGGATAAACAATTGAACTTATCTATGATAAGGGGAAAAATTTATGTTTAATGAATCATACATGTTTTGTTGAAGTGAATTCTGTTAATTAAGTTAGAAACTGTTATAGGTACCATATTCCAAGCATAATTATCCAATTAGTACACACAACATAAAGAACATCTGGCCAAATACCAAGTTGAGTTAACGTTTCATTTGTACAAATTTCATTTGTACAAATTTCATGATATCCTCCACACTAGCTTAAACCCTTGAAATAATCTTCAAATAGAGTAGCACGTTTGGGGGACTATTTCTCATTGTGTAATTTTGATCCCCCACCAAAACATGAAGTTTTCTTTGTAAAGTGTATCGTATGGTGTATCTTGTACATATCAATTATCATGCACTAAAGTCTTCTTTCATTCTACCTTAAAAAGCAATTCATTCATCCATTTGCCTCAATTTACGTATTATGATGTTCCTTAAGCTTTATGTATGTTAACTAAAGTTGTTTCAAATCTAGCTTACAGGTTTTCTAAATATTGAACATGAGAAAAGTTTTGACAAAACATTATCAAGAAAAACGTAGGATGATCTTATATAAGTGACACAAAAGGGCTTCTTTGGAGGGTTCCAAGGAACCTCAATCCCAAATGAAGAAAATGTCTTGGTGGCATTTTAGCAATGTGTGTATCATGTTACTTATCAAAGTACAACAGTGTACCTTGACTTGAATGTTTTGTTGTCCTTCCCATTTCTCTTTCACAAGTACACATGTGGAAATTATTAGAACATCTAGTTATAATACACCATGCACTTCTCTGATACACCTTCATGTTCTGTTTGAAGGGGGCAGTAGTAAGTCCCATCTTCTCCTCGAAGAATCAAAAGTGTATTAAGATACAACATCTTCTAGTGTAACTTATTAACATGAAAATATCTAGTATTGTTTTTTTTTCCAACCAATGACTACCTAAGCACACACCATTTAGATTGATTCAATCCAAGGTGGTGCTGTTTCAAAGGAATATAAGTTTGCATTTCAACATTTGACAATTGTTTATCATAACAATGTCATTGCAAACCATCAACTTTTGTTGAAAATTCTTGATATGACATAGAAAGCACTAAGAATATTACAAAGTTATTACCCTTTCCCCTCCATGGAAGAGCATATTGGTTATGTGTAACGACGAGTGTATCATAATGACAAGTAGATGAGTGAAATTTCTTATTGTTTCTTTTGTAGTTACCTCTTGTGTTCAAAAATTATCAAACGAATACATTTATATAAAATTTCATAAGTGCCTCAGATAAACCTCCAAGCACACATTCATGTTTTAAGAGGAGGTTAGTCGCACATATATTTTGGTGTGCAGGCAGCACCAAAACCTAAAGAATGTACATGGAAGTGTATTTTATGAAGAATTTAAAGAATGCACCAATGAATTTCTCTTTATGGCATGCCTCAAATCATTAAAGGATTCATAGTTTTATATGTTCTTTTTTGGCTTAGGTTGATTGACACCTTTGAAATGAGTTTGTAATCAATAAAGTGTGAGACGTAAATTTGCATAACCTCACAAACCAACATCCTTCTTGTAAATTGAAAGATAATATGTTATCATTTTCTTGTAGTCTTATAGTCACATGATATTATGCTTTTGGTGATGTATTTTTTGTTATTTTCTCAACCAATAAAGGTCTTTAGTGCTCTATTTTTAACGCTTTGTATGGCTTGTTTCATGGATTTATGACTAAAAAACTTTGTGAAGCACGTTTTGAGTCATATGAAAATTCATATTGTTAAGACAATAAAATTCTGATTGTTTTATGCATGATACATGTCTCATTATATCAAAAGAAGAAAAGGCTAAAAGTGATAATAGTCATAAATTAATGAATAGGAACATAAATTATTATCTTCTAAGAAATATCCTAGAAATTAAGAGTGTATGGTAAAATGATGTGTATAATGGGAGTAAGTTATAAGAAATGGTGTTAAATTTCAAAATAAAGGTTCTTTCAACCGCTCCTTTTGCACAATGTTCGTTCATGATTTTCAACATTTAGGGGTTATGAACCAATGTTTTACTGGTTAAGAATGTTTGACCATTCTAGAAATTGATTATGTGTTCACTTTGTCTTGTTCTACACACGAATGAGAATGATGATCAATGGATCATGGGAAATTTTCTTCCTTGACTGTGCATGTACGAAAAATCCTTAAGTTGAGGTAAAATACCAATGCTTGAAACATTATAGGAAAATGTTTAAAGTTTTAATCTGTGGGTTGCCAGTTTTACTATGACTTAGAGAGGTAATATCCCATAATTATAATCGTATTAACAGCTTTTAATTGTTCTAAATAAAATGTATGTTTTACTTATAGCACAAATCACTACCAGATTGTTTAATGTAACTGATTGAGCTAGTACACTACTCTTTTTATGGGAAGTTAATTTCAGTTGAACCAACACAATGGTTTTTTTAATTGACTGGAGAGGGGTACATAAGTTTTCATTACAAAGATTAATTTCAGTGGTAATTATTTGGATAGTAATGCTAAAAAACTAATGTGATGTTTCTAATACTTTTGAAAACACTATTCTCACACACATATAACAAAATAATAAACACCACCTAGAGTATTAGAAAATACTTTTTTATGAACTAGTGTCAGAAAATTTTGCATTAAATTTTTAAATTTATATTTTATTTCCAAGCTTGCATTTGTCGGACACTTACAGTTTCAAGGATCTCACCTAATCAGTTTTTAGTTTTCCATTTTTCATCATAAATATACATGTAACCAACTCCCCATACAGTTTAAACATAATTAAGGCCATCATAGGCATCAACTAGGTTTTTACGTAATTCATGGACAAAAACATGGATAATGTTTTTTATCTTCGCCCAAACATATAGTTAATTGATTTAAAATAACTCATTTTTTTATGAATAATGATTTGTGCTTAGCTTAATGTTATAAGATATCATTTTTCTTCTTTGTCAAATTTTTTCACACACCAGTGTTTTTTAATGTTATGTACCAATATTTATGTCTACCATTTTTATCCTTAGAAATAATTCATAATGATGTCTAAAAATTCAATATATAAAAGTTTTTGTTTTTATTAATTTGCATTTATTGGATTTTTATGTAATAGTTTCCACAAAATACTAAACCTTTCACCTTTTGGTCAACACATGATGGTCTTGATGGATTTAGGATGTGTGTTTTCTTTAACTGATTAAATGATTAGTATGACTTAGCAACCTTCAATATCTAATACCATGAAATCAAGTAGAATGTTTTCGTTATCATGTATTCTCCTACTTCGGCTAATTTTGCGAATATGGTTTATCTTACATTGGAACATCCTCTTTTATAACGAGTTTCCTTACTTTTATCATGTCCTTAACATATGTTTTATCTTTTCTCGTTGTCTTAGTACGTTAAGTGAAAATCAGGATATTGTACAACTTTATTCAATTTTTTTAATTTGCTAGTTACTTAAAATCTGGTATTTTTCTAAAACATTTAATACTTAGTGGTTTTTATTTCAATTTAAGATCATTAAATTCTTCATTTAGTTACCTTTTTCTTGAAAAACGCTTGTGTAAATATGTGTTTTAATGCCTTTCCACATCATAATCTATCGCATGGGAGGTTTTTTTCATTTATGATATTCATTGTTTTTTCGAAATTTATATGTAATTAAAGAATATATTAACATACTATGTTTAGCATCATAACCGTAAAATCAACTATTTTTGCTAATTATGCTTAATTCATTTGTTGTTACGCTTTTGTTGTTATTTTCATACGTATCATATGAGATTTATTTACATATGTAAATAAAAAAAATTATATGTTCTTCTGGAATAGTTTATTTGATGTTATCAACTTTATTATAGGATTGGGTGTTACCATATTCTCCTACAAAAGAAGGTTTAGCTTTCAGTTTATCAAGATATCTACTTCAAGAAATATTTTCATTAATAACAAGTTTATATTGTAGTTACATAACACGAGGGCTTCGTTATCGACATTTCTTTTTTAGGGTACTTAATTAGAAATAATTGAATTTGTAAAGGTGATCTTATGTTATTCGTGTAATGAACGTTCGGTTGTAGTCAACCCTTTTTGTGGAACACATTCTCAATGCGAGTACGTGAAACAAGTGTTTGACACACATCAGTATAGTGAAGATTTCATACTTGTTAGGGAGTCGCGTGTACCACGCCGAGCCGGCCTTGTAGGTCGTAGACTCGCCAAACTCAAAAACGTTCAGTGGCCTGGTTGGAGCAGAAGTGTTGAATGAGGTGCAACATGCTGGGCGGCGTTTCCCGTCTCCAGTGGGCCGCCCTTTCTGGCCAGCATGGACGGGTTCATTTCATGGGCCGCGGCTGGATGGGCATGAAAAAAGTTTTTATTTACCCTCCTCACCCCGTGTTGATTTTCTTCTAATGTAATGAATGTAAGGCAATTTACCCCTCAAATTAGAGATTGTCGTGGGTTTGTTACCAGTTGCTATACTCGGAAACAAACTAGATTTTCATATCTACTTCCGACGAGGAAAGCGGCAAGAATCGGATGGTGACATCACAAGCAGGACGAGAATGGATATAAACGTTTTTCATGCCGATCCAGCCGCTCTCATGACCTTGCAGTTCAGAGCACGACGCCGTACGTGATTGCGAACCGAATTAATATTCTTGTCCAAACTCCTTCCGAACAAGAAAAAACTGACAAATATTTCGAAGTAAGCTGTTTGACTCATGAACAGGAGAGATATCCATTTCAACTGTACGAAATATTCATAGAAAACATTCGATAAATGTTTGACATACATCAAAATGGCATTCGGTACTCTTTTGACGTGCGAGCTTCCGAGTCGATATTTTCTTCATAAACGCGATGGAACCATTCAAACCATCCTTATCCTGAACTAACTCGATCTCCAACTATCGAGACCTTAGAACATTGCGATACGACAGGTGCAAAAAATTGCCGGGACAGAGAGCGGGGGAACGCCTTGGCGCCTAAACACCCGGCACTTGGAGTTTGTCAGGAATTAGGACAATGAGACATGACCAAGTACCCTTAATCTTCTCATCCCCCGATGCAAGGAAGTGTCCAAGGAGGTTAAATGTACATGCCAGCAAAATCTTTATACATAGTTTCCATGGGGGAAATACGCACTGATTTCTGGTGCATAGGGATATCAATTCCAACGAAATGGATTTTGAAAGGTGGCCGCAGCACAAACCACGCCCCTTCTTCTTAAGCTGAGCGGAATGTAGGTGGTTCACAAGGCCGAGGTGTAGTACAGTAGACAGTTTGCGGATTTGGAAAACAAAACGATAACTTTAACTATAAATTGAGTATCATTCGATTTAAACCTTTGGATTTTGTGGGGGAAATATGTACAATGACGTGAATCGCAATGACGCATATGTTGGGCCCCTGGTCTTCGAGCGGAGCGACGTGTGCAAAGTCACGCCATGAGTGGCAGCTTCCAAAATCTCCATCGCAGATTTGTAGGGCTTTGAGAATATCCGGTCGTGGTTTTATAAAAGTGTACACCTTCGAGTAGTTGATCGAACAGTTACGCCAAGTAAAACATGGTTGGGACACACCCATGAGGAAGGATATCGAGGTATGGTTTTATGAAGATCCAACGCCACCGAAAACTCGACCAAGCAATATCGAACCTTCAATATAGTTCGTGACACTTCTATAAATCCTTCTAGAAGATGGTCGAAGTTGTAAGAAACTTCTCAAAAGGGACGCCGGAGGTGAGTGCAGTTGGCCAACATGCCTTGGCCGGACGACGTATAAAATGTGAGGTTGGCACGCACTGTGCTACGGATGTTATGAAAACATTGCCCAGTCACAAAGTTTAGGGACTTGTGTAGGGACGTAACCCCCCCCCCCCTTTAGACGTGACGTCCCAACGCCTTAATAAACGTCGGCCGGTAATAACCGTCGATCTGATGATCGACGTCTCACAGGTTGTTGAAGTTCGTTGGCCACTCACAACTCTGTGCCCTCTTGCCTCCCACACTCTGCACACACATGTACAGAGTAAGTGACAATGGCCCTAACTTGGGAAGCATCAGCGTCCCCGTCCTGACTGGAGTCTCTGACGCCTTCAAGTTTCTCGTGGACCCAGGAGTGCCCGGTGGCACATATGTGGCTGTTGCATGATTTTCTATGATTCTATGTTGCGGTTGATGGTAGGGCTCGTACATTCTCATTGCCGTGCCCTCCATTATGTTTCTCTTGCCTTGAGTGCTCTGGGGGAGCTGCATATTCCGCGGGTGCTGATCCTCAGGGGGCCGAAGTGTTGGCTTTGGCTGAGCACTGGTGAGTAGCCTCCCTCGAAATATTCCGAGTGGTCATGCTCGACACCTTGGTGGCGACACTTGCCCACCCGAGCGTGATGCCCGATGTGGGTGCGTGCCTACCGGTTCTTACCTCGCTCCCTCCCCCCGCTCAGTGTTGTTTTCGTGTACTTGCAAATTTTCTAAGGCAAGTGGTTGGCCGCATCCATGGCGCGTCTCGCGCTTCTGTGTTCTCGCCCGTCTCATCTCACTGGACATGTCTAAGAACTACCTAGTAACCGTCAATCTGATGATTGACGTCTCACAGGTTGTCTAGATACCACTTGTGTGCGGAGTCGTAGCCATGCCACTTGACTAGATTCTCGGTTGTCTTTCCACGTCATCGATGTCCGAGGATTTCATCAAGGGCGATATGGTTGATATATCCGCGCAAGCGTCAACATAAGCCTGAGATATCCACGAGTGAAATATTAACTATGCCACGTCCATTCACTTAAATAATAAGTAGGCCATATCCACCGTCCCTGATTGTAGCATAGCAATGCCACGCTGACCAGTCAAAGGAGCCACGTGGTCGAGCGGGGTCACTTAGGACTCTGGGCGGTGAGACGGGATGGCTTGAGGGTCGGAAACCCTCAAGCACCGCGGTTTTGGCCTAGTCGGCCTATTCTTTTGAGTCCGCTACACTGACTTTACGTAAACGATAATGAACGACATATCTGGCATAATGTTAATTCACGACATTGGTGGATATGGCTTAGTTTTTACACAGCTTGAAACAGGTTGGGCAGAGTGACTATACACCCCTAGTTTCGCACAATAAGCCTCATCCGCCCCTTCGTCGGAAAGATAAGCCCCATCCGCCCCTCCGCCAGAACGATAAGCCCCATCCGCCCCTCCGTCGAAACCATAAGCCTCATCCGCCCCTCCGCCAGAACGATAAGCCTCATTCGCCCTTCCGCTAGAACAATGAGCCTTACTTGCCCCTTTTGCAAGGACTCAAAAATCGTGGCGTAGAAAATAAACGACATACCCCTCTCGTTTGTCAAAAGATAGCATGTTGACGTCGCATGGATGCGGCGTCGACATGCTGATGTCACATTTTCCTACCTTATTATCAAAAACTCCTTAAAAGAAGTGGTTTGCGAGGAGTTTGTATGGGGGATCTGAGACTCCCCATTGTTCAAAGGGAACCTGCTGGGCCCCGCTACCGCGGGGCCCAGCAGGTGCCCGCGCAAAAAAAAACCATCAAATCCTGCATGTAAAAAGGGGGTGGGTTTGTCTATTTTTTGTAACTCAAACAAGGGTACAAAGTTGAACAAAGTGTCAATAAAACAAATAGGGATTTTTGACTCCCGTCTGGGATTCCCATGGACGCCCGTCGGCCGGAATCCCCGACCGGCGTCCATCAAAGTCTACCCCCCCCCACTCCCAACCGCTTCTCGGCAGCTCACCGGCCGCCCGTTCCACCGCAACCCTCAATCGTGAGGGTCGCGATCGACGGGCGGGTGGGTGGGCTAGTGGGCTGCAAAAGGCGGGGGGGGGTGTGGGGTTGACGAAGTGCCGACCGACGGACGTCGGCCGGCAATCCCCCCCCCCCCCACCCCTCGATGCTATCGCGACGGTCGCGATGGACGACATACCCAATTACACCATGCTTATGCAGCGACATGCGTCGATGTTTGAGCATGGTGGTAACCGGGGGACGGATTAGGCTTTTTTTTGCCGGACGGGCGGATTAGGCTTATTATTTTGGCGGAGGGGCGAATGAGGCTTATCGTTCTGGCGGAGGGGCGGATGAGGCTTATCGTTCTGGCAGAGGGGTGGAAGGGGCTTATCGTTCCGATGGAGGGGTGGATGGGGCTTATTGTTCCGATGGAGGGGTGTATGAGGGTCAAGGGTGACAAAACAGGGGGTAATCAGCATTTTCACCGAAGCAGGTTTCGTGTACACATTAGAATGTAGCGAAGGAAACTGTGGTCATGTTGGAACAACGTTCACGTATGTCTTCATTTATGAAAAGCAGATATCTTCTTTCTATACATGGTTGACCAAAATGACGTGCCAAAGTATGAAATATAGCTCGATGTTTCCCGAGTCTTCTTTATTGAAAGGAGGGGGTATTTCTTTTGGGCAAACTTGTCCGAGGCGCCGACCTCATCAGTCGCCACGATATACGGCGACAATGTCGACATTGGGGTACGACGAGCGCCTAGTTTCAGAAGCGACCTCTTAAAGATGGGACGGTCCGCAATGACCTTTAGATTGATCCGCTAATGAATCGCGTCAGCACCAAGCTCCGACCCGACGTGAATGTCTCACCTCGTAAACCTCCTTAACGGTGAGCTTTAGCGAGGTCATATTTTTTTCCAAACAAAACTTTTTGGCATTATCTTCAAACCATGTTCGATCCGCCTTATGACCTTAACAACATAGAATGAAACAGAAACTTAGCGGTTTGAGTATCAATTTCAGCCCTGCCAACGAACCATAAACAAACAGTTGCGAGAACAAATAAAACGTGCACGGCTAGGATCGCCAGGTGTCAAAATGGCCGTCCAGCTGTTCAGGTCGGCTTTTAACTTTGACCAACTTCACCGGGTTTGAGCTTCCGATGGGTCAGGAATCAGATAGGCTCGACTGCTCGTCGTATTTGAGCGACCCATCACCTCGCACAAGAACAGAGCCAAAAACAGGATTATCTAGCAAATTTATCCATTACTTTTTCGGAATAGGCTGGCCCTTCCGCAAGTGTGCAACCTTCGGTCTGTAATTTGCCCCTTCGCGAACATAACCTTACATTCTGGAGTTGACGTATTACCTCGTGCCAGTCTGGCACTAGCCTCATTGGCCGTTAGGACACATCACCACCAATCCTGGCTTTGCCCGAGGGCATTGTTGAGGTTGACACATCGAACTGCATGTGGTCGGTGTGTCGTGTTCTCCAAGGACATTACTATCCAACCCGCGTAAATTGCGACGAACTGACGAGAGAAGTACTTCGTGCCACGTACGCAACTCTCTAGGCACGTTGTCTATCGGTGTGTGCTACGCAATCATTGTGTGTACCATGTTGTCCTTAATGGCTATCAATCCGTGTTTCCGACTGTCGTTTGCTTCCTCTTTACGCCGTCGGCGAGTCACGTTGTGGCTTGAGAGACCGCAGCTATGGGGGACGCTTCCACACCCGGCGAGAATTGGCATGCCATTTGTTTATTGCTGAATTTCCACCCGCAGTATCCATTTCGTTTGAAGATGGCGGCACAACTCAGCCCGGCAGTCAACCGTAGACGTAGGTCCCATGGCCCACCTCCCGTCACACCATCACGTGGCACCTCTTCAACGTCGTACAACCAGCCAGGTCTCGTTTCCTCGCCCCAAGTCCAGGGTTATGACGAGTACTTGGAGCGAGAACAAAAGCCCATGTACATATTGTATTGCCTGAACAGCTTGCAAACAGCAGTCTACGTCTCAGTCGTGAGGTCCATGGCCATGGTCATTCATGGCGGGTGCGGTTTTGCTTCATCATGCAACCTGTGTAGTTCCATGTTTGCACTTAAACTTGCGATTCGTTCATTACTATGGTGCACTATCCTCCGATGACGAACAGGACGAATCGGTTCCCAAAAGGCGCAAGACAATAGACAGATTCCCGTCCGGCATAGAATTTCCCACGACGTAGGAGGCAAGGGCCGTAGTTGACAGTTACGCCATAGCGAGCCGCATGACCGTGTGGTGGCTTTGGAGAGAGAAGACTGGTTTTGAGGCACGTTGTGGACAGTGGAAGAAGAAGAATTGTCTGTGGCCTTTAAGGATGCATGTGAAAGCAAGACATGGCAACATTGTCGTTGGCCAGTTTGTTAACGGCCACCACTGCCTTCCTGGTATGGGACGTGGTGATCCAACAAAAACGATGCGCTGGGTTTGTCGGCAGATTGCGTCCATGTTCAAGGGCAATCCCACGGTCAACGTCAAGACCCTTGAGGCCGTGGTCAAAACAAGCACTGGTAAGGACGTCAACAAGAACACCCTCTACCGCACAAGGTCGAAGACCCAAGAGTGGATTATGGGCCCAAAGGACAAGGCCTGGTCTTTGTTTCCAGTCTACCATGACGGGGTGAGTATGCTTTGTTTTCTTGCTCAACTTGCTTCGTTGTACCTTTCTTGGGGTAGCAATATTTACTGTTCCACTCTTTCTGTCAACTTGCGGCTCATGGATCCCAACACCCATGCTGTTGCCGAAGCAACCGAAGACGGAGCTTTCCAATGCGCGTTTGTTGCCCCAGGTGCCACCATCCTAGGGTTTCAACACTGTTGCAGGATTCTAGCCATGGACGACACGAGCCTATAAAATGACCATGAGCAAGTTTTGTTCATTTACCAATTCTTCGACGCCAACGAAAACGCGGTGCCCATGGCTTGGGCCATGGTGAGTGGTGAGAAAGAAGAAAATTGGACCTGGTTTTGCTTCCACTTGTCCTTGGCATACCCGACGGCTGTGCAGGAGGGCACCGTGGTCATCAGCGATTGTGAGAAGGGGGTGCTGAAAGCTCTCACCGAGAAGCTGCCTGGAGCCTAGCACAGCTACTGTGCCTTGCACCTGAGGGAAAATGTGTGACAGAAACATGGTGAGCAGGCGGGCTACTAGTTCTGGAAGTTGGCACATGCCCTAACGGAGGCTGAGTGGCAGAGGTGTGAGGAGCAGCTTTGCCGGGTCTCTACACGCGTAGCTATGATGTTGCTCGGGGAGAATGGGGAGGGTGACATCCCAAAGGAGCAATG
The DNA here is from genome assembly GCA_023375785.1 of Penium margaritaceum. Lineage (NCBI taxonomy): Eukaryota > Viridiplantae > Streptophyta > Zygnematophyceae > Desmidiales > Peniaceae > Penium > Penium margaritaceum. The sequence continues at coordinate 78,303 of SZWC01011987.1, forward strand.
GAGCACATTGAATTGCCCTGTTGGACGCGGCGGGCACACTACTTCCAACGTCGCCGAGTCTTTGAGCGCACGAATCGTGGAGGTCCGTAAACTCTTTCCCTTCTACTGTTTCCAGGCTCTATACACGTGGGTGCAACAGCTACTTGCAAATTGCTGCAAGCTAAGCAATCAGGTGAAGGGCAAGTTTGCACCAACACCTGAGAAGAGCATGCTCCACACATCCGTGATCAGCGCGGAATACAAGGTGGAAGAGGATGACCCGCACTCAGCCACAGTCACTGGGTCCAGCAACCGCCAGCGGTGAGTGAACTTGCAAGAGAGGACTTGCACGTGTGGTGGGTGGAAGGTGTGGGGGCAACCTTGCATCCATGCTTGTGCATTCATGATTGGCAGGGGAAAAAATCCGGGACTTGAGACACCGGCATGAGTGGGAGCAACGTGAGGATATTTACCAACGGGCAACAGCTGTAGAGGAACTTGCCGGCTTGAAGAGACATTAGACGAAAAGCTGGAGGAGGTCGATAAGGACACACTCATGGAAGTTCTCATGTACTCTCCTCAATTCATTGACACCAGGATGTCTATCTTCATGTGTGTATTTCAGTTCACTAAGGGTCTTTCATGTTAATGTTTTTCTTGTGTTTGCAGGTGAGAGTGCGTACAAGATGGAACCACGACGTCAGTTTATGGATGGCCTACTTCACGTGTGCCTCAAGGTTTCAGAGTTGAAGGATTCATGAAGAGGCGGGTCATACGTCAACTAGCCCAAAAAAGGGAGAAGCCCCAAGAGCAGTAGTTCACCGTGGTAGTGTGTTGGAATGGACTGTAACTGGTTCGATCATGGATGTATGTCTGAATTTGTTTGAACAAAAAAAATTCCGCATATCCATCTGTTGTGGTTACCTGATGTAAACACGTGTAGAATTAATTAATGATTTATCCATTACACATGCGACCAGTGTATAAACGAAAGTAGTGGGTCTCATTGTTGAACCTCTTTACACCATCATTATTTGACATGTAGATGGGTATTCAACTCTTGTGTACAACATTGAGCATCGTTACAATGGAACACTTAGACTGCCCAATAGGAGAGCCAATTGTTTTCTCCTTCTGGCTGGAGTGTGTACTATATATGTCTTCTTCAAGCTATGGCCTGTTGGTACTCGTACCCAAGTCACCAAAGCGTATTACTGCACATGTCTAGCGCAAGAGTACTCTTCAGCTGGTTCAAGTGTTAAGGAGGGAGACGTAGAGGAGGAAGTTGACATGTTTTACGATGTTGACAACAACATGGACTACGAAGAATGTGTTGGAGATGTGGACGATGTCTATGCCCAAGACTTCTGTCAGCTAGGGCAGTTGTGCCCAGTTTGTGACATCATTAGTTGGTTGTATTCACTACCTCCTCCGGTCAGGGAGTGGATTGTCAGTGGACGTCCATGAGGACATTTGTGAAAATGCATTATTTTGAACTTGTTTTCGATGTATGGACGATGTTGCTTTCCACATTCTTGCCATCCATGACTCTTTAAAAAGACGTCTACATGAATCTTAACCTTAGCTATGCACATTATTTTCTAAATTTTCAATTCACTTCAACATATATATTATTTTACTTGGACGGAAATGGATATTTTATTAGAAAGGACAACTTAATCATGTCAACAGAGGTAACAGGGTATGATAGAATCTCGTTTGCATATTTCTATTCCCAAAGCACCAACTCTCGAGCACTGATGCCCAGAAAATTTAAGGCGAGGTCAAATCCACCAACAACGAACACAGTGTCCCTAACAACATGTCATCACCAGAGGACCACACATTGCATTAGCCGTTTCTAGGTTTCGGCATCGACGACATCCAATAAGCTTGTACGTCAGATTCAGAGTATTGTCGGTTCGAAAACAACAAAAAACCAACCTGTCAGACCAAGACGACAATGAAAAGTTATCCGACATATTGACCGTTTGGCCGACTGGGAGCATTCACCATCGGTCGACTTGTCAATGCTCCGGAAAAAGATATGGCATTGTTGAGTGAAAGTACATTGGATATGGCATAGATATATGAATCGACACAAGTGTAGCGTACTTAATGTCCGGCCAGGTGGACACGAAATCATTAAAGTTCCGACATTTGGATATGGTGTGGTTGATGTGTGAAACGTTGATACCATGATAGATATCGGGAAATATGTGAATACATGGTCACTCCTCCATTTGTTCAATCACGTACTCCGTACACCCGTCTACTTGCATAGGAGGTGGTGGTGCGACATCTTTTCCTGGAAAGTTTGCACTCAGATCCTGGTAGTGTTTGATCTTGCTTACAAGGTAAACTTGATGAATCTCTATGCTGTCTGACAGGCAAAGTCAAACAACAAGGGTTTGCATTCACTCAATCTCAAACAGTACCAACCATCGGGGTTTGAGCTTCGTGACTTCTTGTCCTCAGATTTTGATGTTTGCTTAATCAAGGAGGAACTGGTCACCAACGTTGAGCAATTCACCGCTATAATGATGTTCGTTGCTCGGTTCATCGCTGTATGTCAGATTCAGGGTATTGTCAGTTGGAAAACAACAGAAAACCAATCTGTCAGACCAAGACGCCGATGAAAAGTTATCCGACATAGTGGCTGTTTGGCCGACTGGGGAGCATTCACCATCGACCGACTTGCCAATGCTCTAGAAAAGGATATGACATTATTGAGTGAAAGTACATTCGACATGGCATAGATGTAAAAATGACACAAGTGTAGCGCACTTAATGTCCAGTCAGGTGGACACGGCATCATTAAAGTTCCGACATTTGGATATGGCGTGGCTGATGTGCGAAACGTGGATACCACGATAGATATCAGGAATTCTGCGGATGTATGGTCACTCCTTCGTTTCTTCAATCACGTACTCCATATCCCCGTCTACTTGCATAGGAGGTGGTGGTGCAACATCTTTACCAGGAACGTTTGTACTCGGATCCTGGTAGTGTTTGATGTTTCTTAGGGTGATGAATCTCCATGCAGTCAGGCAGGCAAAGTCAAACGCCGACAAGGGTTTGCATTCACTCGATCTCAAATGGTACCAACCATCGGGATTTGAGCTTTGTGAATTCCTGTCCTCAGAGTTTGATGTTTGCTGAATCGAGGGGGAGCTGGTCACTAAAGTTGAGCCATTAACTGCTACAATGATGGTCAGTTGCTCGGTTTATCGCTGTTTGAATCTTGGCAAGAATCTACCGTGTTTACTCCAAGACGCTTGCGAAGTTCCTCCGGTGGTTATCGACTACAAGGATGTCTCCGTAGTCCAGCCGGTGTGGTGGGAAAGGGATTTCACACATTTCACTGGAAGTGGTGGATTTGCATGAGAGCTTGGCGGTCGACAACTTGGCTACCCACTCGGTGCCGTGCGGGTCGCATACTGTGAGGAGAAGCTATTGAGCATTTGATTGGTCCACTCCATTTTTTCTGTTGGATTGAGGGTGGAACACCATTGACAGCTCGATCCAAATGCCATAACTTGTCAATAGTTCTCACAAAAATGTCTAGTGAAGAGGCTGTCTCCGTCGCTGATGATGGTTCGTGGCACGCCGTGCACCCGTATGATCTGGTTTAGAAACAACCACGCTGTTCCTTCTGCGATGATGGTGGTTGTCACGGGGACAAAGTTTGACATTTTTGAAAAGCTTTCCACCATGACGAGGATGGCGTCATAGCCCTGAGGAGTGGCGGGCAGTCCTGTCATGAAGTCTATGTTGATGGTGACCCAAGACTCCGTCGGAACAGGTAGTGGTTGGAGTAGACTGGGTGATCTCGTGCGGCGATGATTTTTTATCTCTGAAAGATGGTGTATGATTTGCAGATGGCGGACACATCGTTCTACATTTTGTCCCACCAATAGTAGTTTGCCAGCTTCTTGAGCATCTTCTCTTTGCCAAGATGTCCATCTGGACCGGTATCATAACATTCCTCCAATAGCATTCTTTGTAGCAGCTTGTTCAGTGGTACGATGACTTGGCGAGTGACTCACCATTGCCACTAGGGGTCATCGGACCAGAACTTGATCTTTTCATATCCGCCAAACTCCTTGTAACCCTTCGTGAACAGCCTCGGTTGAAGAGCAACGTGTTGATCTCGGCCATCAAGTTTGGGTTCTGACTAAGAGCGTCCGCTAAACTGCTTTTTCCAGGCCGGCACTCGATGTCGTAGACGGAGTTGGACTCAAGGAACTCCATCCATCGAGTTTGTTGACGGCTTAAATTTGACTAAGTCTTGAGATATTTCTGTGCGTGATGGTCGGTGCAGACAATGCATCGTCAACATTCTAGGTAGCACCACCATGTTTTGAAAAACCGCAAGCATTTCTTTCTCGTACACTGCGTAGTTGATTTCTGGCCCCTGTAGTTCCATCAAAATACATGCGACTGGTTGTTCTCCACCACCATTGTCTTGTAGGAAAATGGCTCCGGTGGCACGATCAGAGGCGTCGGTGGCCATGATGTGGTCCACCGTTGGATCTAATTATCTAAAGCTATTGTTTAGGTTAGAGCATTCCTCCAAGAGTTGAACGCTTCTTGTTCGTTGCCCCTCCAATTTCACTCGCTGGTTTTTCAAGTGAGATTGGAGAGAGGAACTGGCACTTGCGTGTAGTCCTTCACGAATCGACGCTAGTAATAGCATAAGCCCAGAGATACTTGGATGTCCCGAGAACTTCTGGACGTTGGCCAATCAGCGACTGCCTCCCCTCTTTTGGGCCCATGGTGATCCATACGTCGCTGATTATGTGGCCCAAAAATTCAATCGAATGACAAACGAAGTCATAGTACGACTTTGTTTTGCAGTTCTCTTCAAACTTCCCTCTTTGTAAAACGCCAAGAAAACTTCTAAGATGTACATTGTGCTCCTCTACGATGCGGTTGTATGCCAATATGTTGTGGAGGTATACAGTGACAAATCCTTCGAGGTACGAGCAAAACATGTGGTTCATTGCCACCATAAATATTGCATTTATGAGTCCAAAAGACATAACCGTGAACTTGAAATGACCGTGAACTTGAAATGACCGATGGTATAGAATTTTGTCTTCTCGATGTCCTTACTAGATACGTGGATCCTATGATAGCCACTGCGTAGGTCGATTTTGCTGAATATTCGGTCCCATAAAGTTGGCTAAAAGTTTCATCTACTCGCGGTAGAGGGTAGTGGTACTTGATGGCGATGTCGTACATACCGATCTCTCCTATTTCTTTCACAATGGTGGTGTGGGAGGTTCAATGAACCCGTGACCGGGCATCACGTCCAACTACTTCTTGAGTTTGGTCAGCTCGCGATTGCTCATCTAACATGTTCCTTACACCATTGGTCTACTCCCCAACTACAAGTCCATCTGATGGTTGATGCGTTGTGGCAGAGGTAGCTCTCGAGGTATTTCTTCAAGAAAAACCCCTTCTAAATCCTCCATGAGGGTTTTAAACTCCTCCAGTACTACTGTAAACTTATCAGGTGTCAAGGCCATCGTCGTCATCTTGGTACATATAAAATTTCCTCTTCCTCTGCTTTCACATGGACTAGCCACGCTTGAGCTCCATGCTTTAGGAATATTTGTTGGACATTTATGGCTACCGCAACTTCTTCTATTACTTTCACCTCTGTTGCTTCCCATAACCATCGTTACGTCAACGGTCGCTGGACTAGAGGCCGGTGTCATTTTCTGCCAGTGATGCTGAAATATACCAAGTTTCTACTCTAGTCCACTTGCTGATTGTGCTGGTATAGGGAATCTTGCCCGAGGATGATCTTGTGGTAGCTCATTGGACAATTTCTCTAGATTACTACGTCTGATGTATTTCGCATTTGCAACTAAATTGGTTTGTGAAGTCCACGGATATGTAGTTCTCCATCGATGGCTTTTCCTGTAAACACTCTTGGTTCAGTCTACAAACCCAGCTTTTGAGCCATTTCCTTGCTTGTAGAGCTGTGAGAAGCTCCTCCATCTAGCAATGGCAATACCATTCTACGACTTCTACAACCCCTCAATTATACTCATAGCAGTATCGCCGGTTGAGGATCCCCGTACCCGTCATTGAACTTTGCAATCTCAGGAAACCTCGTCTACGACGATGTGAGCCGCCCAGATGGGCGATCAGTGGATGCAAATTTTTTCTGACTGAACCAGAGCCTTGCTAGGTACTCCTGCTCTTTCCTGTTTCCTGACTCCTCGTTCTTTCTATACGACTCCACCCCTCCTTGGTCCGTTGATGTCATTTCCAGGAGTCGCGCGAGATATGACCTTGTTATTTGTAACCATAGAGGAACAATTGACTGCATTGATGGACGTCATCAATCTCCATAAAAGATGAGGTTTTGTGGACTGCGAATTCCCTCCACCACAATAAGAATTGCCTTTTAGTTTTGCCAACCATTGCATTCCTCCATCTAAGCACTGTAATTGGTTCTGCCGATGGAATCGAGTATTGCAATTGTTTGCAAAATGTCATTCTTGATGTAAATAAATACAATTACTCACCAAATATCTCCATTGAGGTTGTTGTTATAGTAAAAACAGAGTTAATCAAGGGTGATATTACCATCGTGTATGAATTTATGGAAGCGTGCATATATTCTATCATGCTAGACTAATGAAGCAGGCATTGAAGCCTATACCATGCGTGAGACTTCTCATTTAGTTTTCCACAGCGGTTAAGTGAAGTGCGTGTCAAGTGACTCCACGTTTTTGGTGGTGTGAGAGAGTCGTGCCATGTAAAATTTATGTAATTGAAAGGTAGTATGCCAGGGATCGATGATCCAGAGGCAGTTACATGAGTCGTAGATCCAACTTTGCTAGTCTCCTGTTGCTGTTGGATGGCCTTTAGATAGGACCACCAACTTAACGACATGTTAGGCAAAAGTGAGGCCGTAAGGTCAATCTTATTTTTGCCAATGTTGACCCGGGAAGCACTGAAAGACACTTCCAAAATCGTTAGCCACATCCTCACCGTCGGTCCCCTCTCGTTTATGGATGAACAAATGGCTGGAGAAATTTGGGTCGAATATGGGGTTCACCCGAGAGTTGGATGTTTCTATTAGTGAGCACAGCTTCGCACACCTGAAGCTCCTCCATCACCACGTTGAGTTTTCGGAAAATGAGGCTCTCGAGTCCTGACAACTTCTGGTACCGGTCTATACTTGTGAGAGTTGTCGGTCGGTGCCTCCCATTGTGCCAGATGTCATCTTCGTGGGTAGCTGTGAAGGTACATGATTTGTCGAGTACGAGGGGTCCGTCACCGGCTTTGCCATCAGGTTTTTCCGCATTGTGCCATTTGGTGAAAAACTTGTCACGACTGCCTGGTTCACTTGGAGACCATTGTTGTTTGCATGCCCTTGATCCTCCATCTTCGAAGTCTTTGTGGGTGATTGCTGCTCGTTAGTGGGTGCACTTGCTCTGTTCATCATTGTCGTTGCGAGGTCTACAATATCATAAACAGTGGAGATTTACTAAACACTCGTACAGTTTTTGCTAGGTATTTAATGCATTTGTTGCCCCTCCAGTGCTGTTGCCCTGAGTTACGAAGTGTTATGCCGAGCGGAACGTAGGTAGTTCAGAGGGATGAGGTCTAGTACAGTAGATGATTTGAGGATTTGGGAAAGTGTACTTCGATGGTAAGTGTTGAGTGCGTGGAACACATATATACAATGACGAGAATCACAATGAGACGAATATTGGGTCCTTGGTGCTCGAGCCGAGCAACACGTGCGAGGTCACAACGTGATTGGCTTCTTTGAGAAGCTCCACTGAGATGAATGGGGGATTTGAGAATATCAAGGCGTGGTTTTATATAAGTATAGTGCCGTTGAGAAGTTGACCGAATTACATTGAAACATGGATGCAGTTTGTGACAATTTTGTTGATCATCCTAGAAAGTGGTCGAAGTTGTAAAAATCTTCTACAACGGAAACATTGAGGTCATGGCAGGTGGCCAAAATACCCTCCGCTGATCGGCATATGAATCCTAAGGTCAATGTGCGGTGGGCCATAAATGTAAGGACAAAAGTGCCCACTCGCAGAGTTTAGGGACTTGTGTAGGTCAGGGATGGAAGACTTCTTTGGTATGATTTCTGGAAACTGCCCATAACACGAAATTCATTTTCCACCAAATGCCAAAAAAAAAGACAACAAAACATTGTTTAAAAGCAGCTTTCATTGTCTCTTGTCATGGGATCACTGCTCCCCATAAATCACGGTCATTTGATGGCTTCTTTTTACAACCGTGCCCCAGGTTTTGAAAGCAATATGTTTTGAAAAAAAAAACAAAGAGAAAACCCCCTTGTTTTGCATGTGATCAAACCCTATCCCAAATGAAATTCGTGATTTAGGGTTTGTTTTTGTGGATGAATTTGCTAGGCCTTGCAATAGCGGTGCCGAGCAGGTTCCCTTCCTACGCATGGGGAGTCTTGGAACCACCATGCAAATTGTACAATATCCCCATTAAATAGTCAAAAACCTCTTAACATAGGGTTTTGTGATTGTTGGATGGAAATACAGACGTCATCACTTCAAAGTGACATTCATGTGTCATCGTGACAAAGCAAAAATTAGGTTGAAACCTTGTGCAGTCTGAGTTTATAGCTTTGTTCTACGGACATGGTTTTATAAACGTTTTACACTACTGGCACCCATGTAAAATATTTGGGTTCAATTGGTTATATGCCTCAAGGTTTGTGTATTAAATGAGGAATGCACCGATTTTTGGGTACAAGTGGGGATGCCACAATTATATAGATTATAAGAAGTCTACCACTAGTTTGAAATTTGTGTGTAATCTGACCCTAGTGAGAAGCTATCTACGTCAAACTGGGGACATTATTGGATGATATACAGAAGTTTCATTGCATTTGGCAACTATTTCCTGGTCTATTACCTTCCATCTCATCAAATGTTGTACTGCCGCCAGTGGTATTCCCAAATACCAAACATGAGTGTCTTAGAATGAGTGTTCAAACGTGTTCCGTTAGAATGTCCAAGGATGAGTACATTTTCAAGAATATTGGCCTCAAATGTTGACGTGACAGTTTTGTAACACTACCAGGCTGTTCCATGTCCTTCCTTAATAAGCGCTCTCCCACGGGTAAATAATGGGGACATACGCCGCATATTTACAAGATTGGCATTATGTTATTAATCTGCGGAGTCGTGGCATCCTGCTATTAAGTTTTCATACTAGGGGCATGGTTTCTTTGGACTACAAACACGTGGCATTTCTCTTCAACGTAGAACAGACTGGGGGAATTTCAACATTCTAGCCAAAACAGTTTCACACTATGGGCATGGTTAAAAATTGTTTACACAACTAGGTGCATATGTATAGCAAGGTGGTGTCCCTAAACCCGGCATGATTGCAATTTTTTCATGGCATTCGTGTCCCATCGCCTATTGACCTCTTGATTTTTACAATGGTCGGCTGAGAGCATTTTGGCAATGTGCCCCGACTTGGGAGTTTTTGTACCAAACAAATCTGAACAGTTCGGCCACTTTCCATAAGGGTCAATAGAAGTACCATGAACTTTATAAGTGGGAAAGAATTCTTTATCCAACTTCACAATGGCCTTGGAATTAAAAAAATACATGGCTCAATATTCTTGAAACCCGCCGACTTCTTAGCGTTCCTCGAAGCGACCTCTCACGATGCAAAGTCAAACACCTCACTTGACTCAAGCACCCAAGACATCAAGTGTGCCTTATTCTATTTGTTGCTAGACATGCTATGGATACTTCCAACACTTGTTTTTTAAGTACACTAAGTGCTTATTCCAATTAGTCCAATTGTCCATATTCCTTGATCGTGTTCAACTCCGGACCACATCCTTGCAAACCATCCAATTTCCGCTCGAATTACACCTGGTATCAGAGAGCAAGAGAGCTAGAAAAGCCAGCTGAAGACTTCACACTGAGGCAAAAACCTATCACAAGCCTTCAGTGGATCTCTGCAATCCAGAAGATCCATGGTGTCGTGACAATGCCAGTGAACAATTAGAGGGCACTGGCTACAAGAATCAGTGACCAGAAAAGACTTAGGTGATGGAGAATAAAAAGCATGCTATCCACGACACTCACTTGACAAAACAAAAAACAGTGACATGCTTCACGATAAATGGCCGAACTCTGACGACCCCAACAACCAATCTACTGAAGTACCCCTTGAGCTCTGCGAATCAATCACCTCTATTGCATTCTATCAGGATGACAGGTGGCACAATGGGAGGAACACACCAATAAAATGGCATTGATGAAGATGTATACCACAAACTGTGGAGACTTGACAGCCTTCAAAACTGTGCTTTAAACAACTCATCGTGATTGTGGAGGACCTTTGAAATGTGTGTGGATAAGAAGTAGTACTCACCTCTTTCCTAACCCTGACAGAGGACAGACAATAGAGAACGGTAAGGTAGATGTAGGCAAAGGTCAGAGGAGAAAGTGGCGGCCTCTCCCCTGGCCCTCTTGCCTTGTGCTCCCATCAGAATGAGTTTGGACACAAACTATGTCATTTCCAGCATATATACATATGCATATGCATATACATATACATATACATATACATATACATATACATATACATATACATATACATATACATATACATATACATATACATATACATATACATATACATATACATATAC
>SZWC01011988.1:9678-31459 GCA_023375785.1 Penium margaritaceum
CGAGTGTGATGCACACCGTCATTGTCTGCAATGGCCATGGCACTCTCATTGTCACAATGCAAGGTGATGGATGCGACAGACTGACGCAACTCGGACAACAGACGACGCAACCACACACTCTCACACGCACCTGAGCCAAGGGCCACGTACTCAGCCTCAGCAGTGCTGCGAGCAATGCACCCCTGCTTGCCTCTGCGCCAGGACACAGCTGTGCCCCCGACTAGAAAGATCCACCCAGTGCGACTCTTACCGTCTGGACTGCCGGTCCAGTCACTGTCGGTGTAACCCACTGCAACGACGGACGGCTGACGGCGGAACATGAGGCCTCGCCGAGGGGTCGAGACGACATAGCGCAGTACTCGGATCGCGGCCTCAAAGTGGAGGTGACGTGGCTCCTGAGAGAAGTGGGCCAGGAGGTTAACGGCGAACGCGATGTCTGGACGCGTCATCGTTGCCAGGAACATCAGTGACCCGATGACCCGCAGATACGTGGTCACATCAACTGGCTTCCCCACAACAGCTGGGTCAGGACTTTTCAGCTTCACCTGGCCATCGGGTGACATGGGTGAAGATGCGTTAGGCACGAGGGGTAGGTCCTCGGCGAAGCGAGTGGACAGGGTCTGCACATAGGCAGCCTAGTGAATGTGCAGGATGCCCTGTGAGCGATCATGCTCGAGCTCCATGCTTAGGAAGACTCGAGCGGACCCGAGATCCTTCATCTGCTAGGCAATGTGCAGCAAGTCCTTGACACGCTGGATGGCGGCCGTGTCTGGCGACGCAATGAGGAGATCGTCAACGTAGACCGGAACTACGGCGAGGGTCTGACCCCGTGGGCTGATGAACAGGGCGGGGTCAGCGGTGCTGCGCTGGAGGCCACCACGGAGAAGCGTGCTGTTGATCTCCTGGTTCCAGCACGGAGGTGACTTCTTCAGGCCATAGAGGGCCTTCCGCAGCCGCCAAACTCTCCCAGTGCCGTCGTCAAAGCCTGGGGGCTGCACCATGTAGAGCTCCTCACCCTCAAGTGAGCCGTGGAGGAACGCGTTGCTCACATCCATCTGATGCAGTTCCCACCCATGCTGGGCAACCAGGCTAAAGAGTGCCCGGCTAGTGGAGAACCGACCGACTGGGGCGAAGATCTGATCGTAATCGACCCCAGGGACCTGAGCAAACCCCTTTGCAGTGAGGCGGGCCTTGTACTTGTCCAAGGACTCGTCAGGCTTCCACTTGCGCCGAAAGACCCACTTGGCACCAATGGCCTTCCGACGTGGAGGGAGGTCGACGAGGTCATACACGTGGTGCTGGCGGATGGCAGCGAGCTCCTCAGCGCAGGCAGCATCCCAATGTGTGGCCTCAGGAGAGGCTCGTGCCTCGCGCAGGGTAGCTGGGTCCTCTGGGCGTGCTGTGGACCGTACTGAGAGGGCGTGTGCCTCACGAGCTCCAGGTGGGATCCGGGCGAGTGTAGCCACGACAGCATGCCGATGCTCGTGATGAAGCATGGCGTAGCCTAGTGCAGAGCCAGGGTGAAGGTCTGCGATGATGGCCGAGGTGGTCAGGCCGAGAGCCTTCGTGCCAGGGTCCCCACTCACGACTGTGGGAGTGGAGGAGACACGTGGGGCCACAGGGAGTCNGTCATACACGTGGTGCTGGCGGATGGCAGCGAGCTCCTCAGCGCAGGCAGCATCCCAATGTGTGGCCTCAGGAGAGGCTCGTGCCTCGCGCAGGGTAGCTGGGTCCTCTGGGCGTGCTGTGGACCGGACTGAGAGGGCGTGTGCCTCACGAGCTCCAGGTGGGATCCGGGCGAGTGTAGCCACGACAGCATGCCGATGCTCGTGATGAAGCATGGCGTAGCCTAGTGCAGAGCCAGGGTGAAGGTCTGCGATGATGGCCGAGGTGGTCATGCCGAGAGCCTTCGTGCCAGGGTCCCCACTCACGACTGCGGGAGTGGAGGAGACACGTGGGGCCATAGGGAGTCGAGGCGCCACGGGACGCGGTGCGGCGGTCTGCGCGCTCACTGTCGGCCAAGGTCGGAGGCTGCCGCCTGGGCCACGTGTGTAGCGCAGTCGGGCAGAAGATGGTACTAGGTCCGACTGGCCAACAGAGGCGGACAGGGCTACTGGCTCGGAGGAGCCAGCGGACGCGACTAGAGCTGTCGGCCCGGAGGAGCCAGCGGACACGACAGGCGCTGCTGGCTCAGAGGGGCCAGCGGACGCGACTGGGGCTACTGGCTCGGAGGGGTTAGCGGACACGATAGGCGTAGCTGGCTCCGAGGGGCCAGTGGACGCAGCTGGGATTGCTGGCCCGAAGGGGCCAGCAGACGTGACTGGGGTTGCCGGCCTGGAGGGGCCAGCGGACACGACAGGCACTGCTGGCTCAGAGGGGCCAGCGGACGCGGCTGGGATTGCTGGCCCGGAGGGGCCAGCGGACACGACAGGCGTTGCTGGCTCAGAGGGGCCAGCGGACACGGCTGGGGCTGCTGGCCCGGAGGGGCCAGCGGACGCCACTGGGGCTGTTGGCCCGGGAGGGCCAGAGGACACGACAGACACTACCGGTTCAGAGGGACGGAGTGATGTGTCACCCGGAGGCGACAGGATGGAGGACGGACTCACCACTCCCCCACGCGACGGGAGGGACACAGACGAGCCGGAGCGTATGAGGTCGCGGGGGAATAGATCCTTGAAGAACAGGGCATCGCGGGACTCGACGATGCAGTGTCGAGATGGGTCCCAGAAGCGCCAGGCCTTGGACTGACGAGACACACCGAGGAAGGTGCAGGGGCGTCCGCGGGGGGTAAGCTTGCCGCCCTGCTGGGGGGCGGGCAGCCACACAATGGCCACGCAGCCCCAGACGCGAGCCGGGCGGAGGTCAGCGCGTCGACCGCACCAGTGATGGTATGGTGTGGACTGGCGGGGAAGGGGACCGTGGGGAACCCGGTTCCAAACCCAGGTCATGTAGGACATGGCTTCAAAATAGAAGCCATCGGAGAGACTTGACTCGACCCGCATGGTGCGGACGGCATCGGCCATGGTGCGGTTCCACCGCTCGGACACGCCGTTCTGGGCGGGTGTGTAGGGCGCAGACGTCTCATGGTGGATCCCGCGGGAGGCGAGAAAGGTCGTGGTGTCACCCATGTACTCTCCGCCGCGATCGGAGCGAAAGCGGCGGAGGGGGCGGCCACACTCGCGTTCCGCGAGGACGAGCCAGTCCTGAATGGCTCGGGCGACATCGCTCTTCTGTCGGAGGCAGAAGACCCAGCGGTAGCAAGAATAGTCATCCGTAAGGGTGAGGACATAGCGGCCATGCTCTCCGACAGACTCGGTGGGGAGAGGACCCATGACGTCCGAGTGGACAAGGTCAAGGGGGGTGGATGCACGGGAGTAGGACAAGGGGTATGTGGACCGGTGCATATTCCCCCAAGTGCAGTCAATGCACTCAGTGGGACACGAGAGAGGGAAGGTCTCCGGGTCAAGGCCCTTGGCCGGCTGGGTGCGAAGCATGCTCTCTACGGCGGCACAGTGGACGTGGCAAAGGCGGCGGTGCAAGAGGCGGGTGTGCTGAGGAGAAAGTGTACTGGTGACAAACACATGGCCTGTGGCGCCCGACGGGGAGGAGACGGGAGGAGAGGAGGAGAGGCGAGGAACATGCCACAGGTTGCCACGGGCGGTGGCGTGCAGGACGACAAGACCAGACGGACGCAATGACACAGTGCCAACACCACGCGAGTGCACAACATCCATGCTCATGCGGTCAAGGGCAGTCACGGATAGGAGGCTGAGCTCGAGTCCAGGGACGAAGAGGACATCAGTCAGAAAGACATCACCGGCAGGACCACGGAAACGAACGACGCCAACACCACGGACAGGAAACACCTGTCCGGAGCCCGTCCAGACACCGGAGACATCGCCTACAGGACCAAGCATACTGAAGGCCTCATGAGAGGCCGTCATCTGATGCGTGGCCCCGGAGTCGATGATCCAGGTCTTAGTAGGGTCCTGGACCGGGGTCGCCAGATCGCTAACGGTCACATGACAGCAGGCAAGGGACGCGGACGCAGTGGACGAAGGCGCGGAACGGGACTGCCAATCGTCAAGCCAAGCAATGTCGTCAAGGAGAGGGGTGGAGGAGGCCACTGGCGACGACCAGGCAGGAGAGGAAATGGGACACGACCACAACTCAGTCTCAGTCATGCAGGGCTGGGCAGGAGGGAAGGAAGTGATGCAACTCGCACTTCCCTTGGGAGGAGGGCGAGGCAGGCCGAGCTGGAGCGCGATGAACTGCTCCAGCTGACGCTCACGGGAGGTGGGCCCGGGAGTGTAGACGGAGTGCGGAGTGACGGCGCCGGAGCCCGGGTAGTAGGGGAACTGAGCCAGCATAGGGAGCGGAGGCGCCGACGGCTGCGGATGGTGCGGCAGCGGCGCCGGTGTCTGCAGGACTGGCGAGGCGACCGGAGTGGTGGAGCTGCTGGGCGAGGCCGAGGCGTCGGAGCTGGCGACAGCGACGGCGGCAGAGGCGAGACGGCGCTCCCGCTGGCAACGCATGGTGGCGATGATGCGCGCCTCGTCGGTCGGTAGAGGGCACGTGTACCACCCGTGCCCAGGCTGGCCACAGTTGTGGCAGACCGAGCCACCACTGCCGGACCCGGTCGACGGTTGTGGCTGCTGCTGCTGCTGACCCTTGCCCTTCTTGCTCCAACGCTTCTTCTTCGCCGTCGACGAAGAGTTGGCGGAGGAGCTGGCGGAGGAGCTGGCGGAGGAGCTGGCAAAGGTGGCCGCTGCGGGAGAGGCGATGGCCACGGAGGCGAGGGCCTCCGTGCGATGGAGCTGGGACTCCTGGCGAGCTTCCTCAATGCGGAGGAAGAGCTCGTATGCCCAGGGCATGAGGGTGCCCTGGGCTGCCATGGTGGACAGGACGTCCTGGGGGTAGTGCACGAAGACGTCCGCATACACGCTAGTGGCGCCGTGCTTGATGGTGAGGAGCGCGGACAGAGGGGGTGGAGGAGATGTGCCGAGACGACGTAGGATGTCCTCCGCCCGCTGCCAGTAGGTAGTGACCGTCTCGGTCTCCCCCATGTGCAGGGAGTTGAACTCCCGGAGCAGACGACTGATCTCAGCGTCGCTGGAAAGACGATGGGGTCTGGTGAGGACATGCCATGCGGCTGCAGGGTCTGGTATGGCACCGGCGGTAAAATCGCCAAGGAAAGGCTCTAGGGCCAGGCGGGAAGCAGGAGGGGCGACTGGGACAAGGGCACGGACGGCGCGACCAGCGTCATACAACTGGTCGGCCTGGGTGGAGTCGTAAGGGAGGGTGTAGTATGCCCACAGGCCCTCACCCTGCGCCCAGATCCGGAAGCTAAGCTCCCAGCTTTGGAACTGCTCGGCGGCCTGAAGCGGCGGCGGCGGCGTCTCAAAGTCCTTCTGCCTGCGGCCGGCACCCAGAGTGGGGCCAAGGACGGAAGTGACGGTCTGCCGCTGGCGCTGAGTCTGCTGCTGTGCCAGATAGTACGTGGCAGCAGACACCGCTGGGCTGGCGTGCCCTGGAGGGACGAATGACGGTGGCACACTGGTGGCAGTCTGGGCGGCTACCGGCTGTAGCGCTGCAAGCTACTGCGTCAAGGCGGCGAGCTGTTGCTGAAGAGTAGCGAGGGGGTCAGGATTGCCGCCGACGACACCAGTGGGCTGCATCTGCTGCAGCTGCTGCTACGGCGGCGGTGGCTGCTGCTGCTGCTGCTGCTGCTGCTGCTGCTGCAGGCGCTGCAAGAAAGGAGGGGTAGGGGTTCCCCCAACAGAGGAGGACCCCTCCTCACTAGGGGTACCAGCCATGGTGTGGTGCCCCTTGTTTTTTTTTTTGTTGCTTTGGCTGATGTCAGCAAAAAGGGGTGGTGGGAGTTCTATCCACCCCTTGGGTTGCCTTCCCCCTTTCCTTTCTCCCCCCCCTTTTTCACTCCTTTTTTTGTGTTTTTTTTGTTGATGACGTCAGCAGTGACGTCAACAGTGACGTCAGCAGAAGGGTGCTGACATCAGCAGCGGCGAATATTGGGGCCGCCGCTGCTGTTGTTGGTGCTGATGCTGCTACAGCCGTTGGTGCTGCTGCTGCTGCTGCTGCTACTGCTGCGGTTGCTGCTGCTGCTACTGCTGCTGCTGTTGCTGTTGCTGCTGCTGCTGCAGCTGTTTGCTGCTGCTGCTGCTGCTACTGTGGTTGCTGCAGCTGCTGCTGCTATTGCTGATGCTACTGCAGTTGCAGCTGCAGCTGCTGGTGTTGCGAGCTGCAGCAGCTGCTGTGGCTGCTGCTGCTGCAGCATCGAGCTGCTGCAGCTCGTTGCTGCTGCCGAGCGCTGCTGCGTGCTACAGCAGCTGCTCGCTGCAGCTGCAGGCTGCTGTAGCGAGCTGCGGGGGTGGGGGAATTTTTTTGTTGCCCTTTTTTTTTTCCTTGTCACAGCGGGCAGCAGCCCGCTGACTGCTGCGAGCAGCGGGCTGCTGCTCGCCTAGTAGCAACAAGCTGCTGCTCGCTGGCAGCAGCAGGCTGCTGCTCGCTGCTCGCTCGCTGCGAGCAGCGGGCAGTAGCAGCCGCAGCTGGCAGCTGCCAGCTGCTGCTCGCTGTTGCTGCTGCAGCAGCTGGCGGCTGCTATAGCTCGCTGCAGCAGCTGCTGCAGCCCGCTGCTGCTGCTGCACACTGCTCCAGCTGTTGCGTGCTGCAGTTGCTGCCTGCTGCTGCTGCGGGCTGCTGCAGCGGGCTGCTGCTGCGGGCTGCTACTGCTGCTGCATGCTGCTGCTGCTGTTGCGAGCTGCTGCTGCTGCGGGCTGCTGCTGCTGCTACTGCGAGCTGCTGCTGCTACTACGAGCTGCTGCTGCTACGGGTTGCTGCGAGCTGCTGCTTCTGCATGCTGCTGCTGGTGGTGCCAGTCACTGCACCTGGGTGACGTTGCCACGTGCGTCGTCGTCCACAGACGTCAGACGCCGCCCGCCGCTCACCTCCTCGCGTCACGCGTGGGGGTCAGTGCTGCCAAAAAAAATTCGGCAGCATTTTCCCTGGCCTAATGGCCGTGGGAAAAAATCTGACGCTGCCACCAGGAGGGTCAATGCTGTCGGAAAAAATCCGGCAGCATTTCCCCTGCACTGGCGCGTATGGAGGTCCGCCGGCGTTGTCTGGCACTTGTTCGCCAGTCTTTTGCTGCTGCTACTACGCTCTGGCTCTGATACCAAAAAGGAAAACTATGCAGCAGGTTGGGGCAGCAGCGTTGTTGATGCAGCGTGCGGGCTTCCACGCTAGTTGCTTAAGTCAGCTGCCCCCTCAGTCTGTTGCTCTAGAGTCTAAGTCTGGAAGCTCTGGGTTTGTTTCTCAGAAACGCGCGCGCCAGAGTTAGCGCCAGAAAGCAGCTGAAAACTGATAGTAACTGATTAGGAAAGAAGAATGAACAGCAATGGGGGACCCCTCCAAGTTCTAGCCCCCCCCCCAGCTCTGTAGAGCTTGTTACTCCGTTCGTCAGCCAATCAGAAAATAGCTAATTTCAGGCTGGCAGGTTTTCTCGGTGAGGCCTGCCAGACGGCCGACAGCCCAAAACCCGGGCGTCGTCCGTTTTGCCTGAAAACTGGACCATACCATAATACCGACGCTGCAAACGCAGCCGTGCGGTCAGAATCTGCTAAGAAAAATAGTAGCGAGGAGTTATGGCAGCCTGAACCCAGGCAGCGCCCACGACGGTTTATGCTGCCAAACAGGGCCAAGCAACCTGCAACTGGGACCTTAGGCAGCGCATGACGACGCAGGCACGACAGTACGCGCTGGACGCATGCAGACAGTGACTGCGGTGGCAGTGACTGCCGGCAGCGCAACCGCCGAGGAGGCCTGCCGATGGAGCTGAACACGTTTCCGGAGAGAGGGGGCTCCAGCGAACTGCAAGACGACCTCAGCGTGCGTCGGCTCCACCGGACGACACTCCATCAGCGTCGAGTCTCGCCGTCAGTCATCTGCACGCCAATGTACACAAGCGGGGTGGACACAACAGAGCACAATGAGCGCAAAAACCAACACGACATGTCCAGCGTGCAGTCGCACAAGTGTACCTACGTATTGAATGATTGGGGAGGGGGGGGGGGAGAGGGACTCGATTGGGTTCTCCGACTCCCAACTACTTACACTTGCCATTTGTGGCATGAATCCGTACTTTCGCATGGATTCTGAACAGTCCTCTGACACCACACCCAACTCCTCCAGCCGTCTACAGCATGGTCTCCCGCAACTATGTCCCTTGCCTTCTTTGAGCGCCGTTGGCAGTGCCTCGATTGCCGATCACGGCGCATTTCGGCAGCCCATGCATGCTACCATGGGTGGCCGATTGGGGAACCATGGTGGAGGCCGTCAAGCTACCATTGCCATGAAGTCTATTACTTCAATCGACGTTGGCACGCGTGTAATGGCTGCACCCACGATGGCGTGTTCACCGTGCATCATAGGTGTGCAAGTCGACATCAATCTTGCTTCATTTGCAATTCGGCTACCTCTTCGTTTACAGATTCATGGTGCATGAAATTCATTCATGCATGTCTTGCACTACAGCCCCCGCCATCTCCATGTCCGCACCTGGAGTGGCAAGGAGCCCTACTACGCCACACCGCACTTCAGGCCCGCATCATCCTTTTGGTGGTACTTCTCCCTCACCAACCGTGGACGCTACCGGCGGCATCGCTCCACGCGTGTGTACCGCTCCGTCAGCATCTATGGTGATGCCGGATGGTGGCGGACATGCCTCTCTTGTCCCATCCGTTGGGCTCATGGCAGCACAAGCATACTCCAATGTGCCAAGTCGAACTGTGGATGGGGACACTGAGGCGAAGAGCGTGGGAGGCAAGTCATCCGTGAAGATTCCACCTGTCTTTTGGACAAACGAGCGTGACTACTCCCTTCTTGCCATGGCGCTTGACATGTAGCAAACTACCGTCCGCTTCGTGGGTGAATGGTGAATTCGTAAGTCGCGATAACACCAGAGCTTGGCAGTTGTCTTGGCATGGCGGTGAGATTCACCGTCAACCAAGTGTGAAATCGCATGGACAACCTCAGACAAGTGTGGAAGATTGCCTTCGGCGTGGCGGGGCTCACCAGCATGCCATTGAACTGGACTACGTGGCATCTTGAGCTCAAAGCGGATTGGTGGCTTCAACTACGTGCTCTATGTCCGCGCGTCATCAACCAACTTGAAGGCAAATGCATCTCATGGTACGATCTTGCAACTAAGTTGTTTTGGGAGGAGACAGCAACCGGGGAAAATGTGCATGCAACCGTGAGAGACACGGAGAAGAACGAGGAAGGCACGGATGTTGAGAATGATGCACCTGTGAACAATGTTGGCGATCGTCGTGCTACGATTGTGATACAATTTGACAAGGTAGAACACATAGAAAAGCATGCAGGGTCAGTTCAATACAACATTGCACAAAGGGGGAGGGGGGGGGGCACGTACCACTTTTCATCAAGCCAATTTACTAGTGCAAGATGATGTCTACATCCATCTTTCATGGAAAAGGGAGTTTTTTTCTCAAGCTTGCGTGTCAATGCATTGATGGCTCACTCTACGTCTTCACAAAGGAAGAGTTATGTCAAGAAACCATGCTTCAAGTTTGTTGGGTCATCAGTTCTAGGAACTGATAACCCGACGGATGCAAAGGTGTTACCCTCAAGTGACGATGGAAGTAATGGTAGTGACAACAATGCGGTCGACGAGGTAGTACATCTCCATGACTTGAACGAGCTTTGCCACAATTGGGCGACAGAGGTGGAGAAGGCTGATACAAATGGCCCACATGCGACCGAGGACATGGAGGCTATGGACAAGCAAGGAGGTGCATGTGTGAATGCCACATTCGTTTCCGAGGTTGATGTAGTGGAGGGGACGGGGGAGGGTGGTACTTTTGATGTTCTATTTTTTATGAGGCCGTCATGTGATGGTATGGATGATAACATATTGCATGGTTCCAATGATTGTAATTGCAATGCATGATCAATCTTCAACATCAACTCAGACATTGTTCCCAATTTATGCACGCCACACCTCATAGTCCGCTGATATTGCATGGGCAATGGCATCTCTCCTATTCCTCATCCCATCATGCCCAATCCTATGTCATGGTTGCATCACTCCATGCATGTCGTTGTCAATGATGGTAGTCTCTTGTAAAAACTTTCTCGAAGGTTTCGTGTGTCCAGATGATGTTGTGCATGAAAAAATAACTAAGTATCAAAAGGCTTTAAAAACCGAACAGTGTATGGAGGCACCGCTTGTAGATTCCGGAACCGACCCTTGAGTAACCCAAAGCAATGTTTAATCATGCTCCGTGCAGATGCATGACGTCGATTCAATAGCTCCTCCAAATCTTGAGGTTGCACTTGGTTGGCTCCAAATTCTTGTAGGTCATACCGCCATCCACAGTAGGGAGTAATGAGGTCGTGTCCCTGCGGGAAACCGGCGTCCACAAGAAAATAATGATCGGGTGGAACGATGAGCCCATATTGAAGTTCATGCCGGAACATGCGTGAATCATGCGCGGATCCCTCCCATCCAACCAAAACAAAAGTGACGAGCAATTTTTCATCACAACTAGCCAAAATGTTTTGAGACGTCATGCGATGCCTATCAAAGTATGAAAAGCAACGATGACTTCTAAGATTACGGTGATAGGAACATGTATACCATCAATGGAACCAATGCAATCTTGAAACCATGGTAGGTAGTCCCTCTTCCCTTGCCAAAGCGGTGATGGTTGTGCGTTGGCCGAAGGCATGGGTATCGCGGTTGATGCACGTAGACAAATGGCTTGCACCACCTCACGAAGAAAGTGCAGAACATTTGCATAGCCCCATTGGAACCTTTTCGACAACTCACAGATGGTAAGACCCAATATGGTCCATTGCAGCCATGTTCGTAACTTCTCTTCAACCGTCATCCACCATGTGTCGTGAATTTGGCCACCCATGTGAAACTCATGAACAAGAGTCCGCCAAGTAGTAATGGAAACCCGAGCCATGTTTCAGAGATGGCCGGGGTGGCCTTGCTCCAACTCCAAAAACCACGCAAAGCCCGTCAACCGGTCAGTGTGCATGGGCCTCTGGTTAACTCGACAGGATGTGACGAGTGACTTGCGCAATGAAGCTCATGAGCATGCATTGTAGGAGGTGGCGTACTCGTACAATGTGTTCAATGATGGTCCCATCACAGGTGTCTTCGTCATCCGTGGTGTAGAGGTATGAAAACGTTTGTGCAGGAAGGCCAAATGCTAACTGTGGAGCAACGCTGGGAAAAAATGACGCTGCTGGAAACCAACGCCAACCGGCAGCGCCCTATCGGCATCGCACCTCGTGCAACGCGGAAAGGGCAATCCACCATTCAATGGCTCCCTGACCTGTCTGAACCAGGGGAACTGGGATCAAATATAGTCGGCTCAGTTCTAGAAGGTCAAAGGTACCTACCGCATGCGGCAGGTAACCGCAAAATGGGATCCCGTTTTGTCCAAATTGCTGTAAAAACTCCACGGCAGCCCCCGGCAGGGTCCGCGGGAGTCCTCGCGGCTGGTCCTGCAACGGACCCTAAACCCCCACACTCTCTGCCGCACCGGACTGTGGCATGTCTGGAACACGGCTCTAGAGTGTGGCTGTTGTGCGGTGCATCATTCGGGACCGTGAGCCATTGGCAGTCCATTTTCTTCCTTTGTTTTGAGGCATGCTGCAGCTGCGGCATTTATAGAATTTTGTATCAATCGTGCATGCAGCAGCTCTAACAACCCAATTTCATAGGTGAATAGGTGAGCAGAAAGAAAATCCCTGTGGAAGGATAGGAGAGGTTAGCCTTGACAACTCAACCACTAGATAAAGTCAGATGGGGTGTGCACCGGAGCGCAACCCACCAACAAACATATCGTCATAGGGCAGGATAGTGATGAATACTTCCTGCTTTGAAGATGTCATCCGATGGACCTGGACAGTCCATCCTCTTTCACTATAGTTAATAACTAACCAACAAGCTGAAGGGAAAACCATAACCTGGCAGATGTTTATGTCCAAGATAGTGCCGGACTTAGCCCAGATTACTTGTTTGTTTCTACCTAAGAGTGAATGATATATTTTATGCCAGGACTAGGGTAGTGTGTTACATTTCTCTCCCTTAAACTACAACCTTCCTTGGCTTCTAAAGGAAAGAGGTTCACACGTAAAATTAACCACATAGGGAAAGTGTAAAGTACGAGTGAAGTGTCAAGATGGTTCTTGTGTCCACGAGAAGATGTGCAAGACATGCCATGCAAGTACATAGTATTTTTCAGCACAGGTATCCGCATTCCATTATCATCTTGCCTTGTCTTGCAATGATTCTTGAGCGTGTATCATCTCCATACCAATGCATGACTTTCAATCACAAGGGCACAAAAGAGGGTCCTTAAACATGTGGCTTTGGTGCTTAGGTTTAGCAAAGCCTTGTGCACCAACTTGGTGAGACATCAATCACCTTATGTTGATACAACAACAACATCCTCCTTGCCTGAGTAATGGGTTTTCATGTTGGATATCGAAGAGAAAGCTATGAAATACACACTGTATGAGGTGTCCATCCTTTCTTGGCATAGTCGGGGCCTCACATGGCTTTGGGTGACATTCCAACATTTTTCGTGCTTTTAGAAGTCAACCTCACAGTCGAGCTCAGTTTTGCCCAACCGCGGACGCGAGAAGGGGAGCGAGCGAGCCAGCGAGTGGGCAAGGGTGCTCCACACACCAAGGACGTATTTTACTTGTAGCTTTCTATGGTGTTCTACACAAGCAAATTGAGGGTGGCTTCATCCTTTTGGCGAGTAGCGTATCAAATATGCTACTCAGCGAGGAGCCCTCTCCAAGGTGGACCTTCGACAGCAAACACGGTAAATGGGGAGAGGCCGGAATGGTGACTGCGACCGTGCAATGGTCGCAGTACCACTAGTGGCATGCGCAACAGGGCAACCACACCCACTGCCAGGAGGCATCAAGCAGACACGGCGGCTCATCGTGGATCAAGACAAACCGTCGAATTGGACGATCGATGGCCAGGCACTTTTTGCACAAGGCATTAGGAGCAAGTTGAGGAATGGGTTCAAGTGCAAGTAGCTTGTTGTAGCAAGCCAGGAAGACAGTTGGACGGGCCAGAACCAGCTGGTCGAGCAATAGAAATGCCTTGTATTCTGTTCATTGTAATTATCCTGTGATAACCAGTGTTTTCTAGCTTTGGCTTCTAGACTATCTCCAAGTCTATCTTATTGTTGCAACTATGCTCTCCACAAATGAAGGCGCAATCTCCAGAGTGAACACACTCTCACATCTGGTATCATAGCCAGAGTCACGTATTAGGCAAAACCTCTATTGGAGATTAGTGGACTTCAAGTAGCTGAAGGCACGGACTACGCCGGACAACGTTGAGGCTCATTGAGAGGGGGATTTCTAGAAAACACTTCAATGCCAATGCAGAAGCCAACCTTCCGTGCCTTCAGCTACTTGAAGTCCACTAATCTCCAATAGAGGTTTTGCCTAATACGTGACTCTGGCTATGATACCAGATGTGAGAGTGTGTTCACTCTGGAGATTGCGCCTTCATTTGTGGAGATTTAATCTATTCATTTAGAACATCCACACAACCTACCGTGCCCACGTGGAAGGCGACGGGTGTCTCCCAAGCAATTGGAAGTCGTCGAACTTCATCTCGGACTGCAATATTGCAGTTGAATTGTTTTCCAATTGCTACCAAAACACTGCCGAATTCTCTTCTAAGGACCTCCAATGGTAAGTATTGATACAACAGCCATGGAGCAAGCAATACAGCATATTATGAAGTAGCCAAGGGCTCTGAAACACAAGAACAAGTGGCTCAAATGGCAGATGACCGACCCTCGAGATGGAGGAGATGTTGGACAGGTTCGGACAGCTCGGTGAAGGAGTCCGGCAAGACCAAAGCCAAAGGCTCCATACTTTTTCAATCCCTCAATCAAGGGTGAAAGCATTCAAACCTAGTTGTTTTCCATGACGAGCTAATTTGGGGCTCTGGGACACCCTCGAGAGGACGATGCTGTGCGTGTGTCATTCATGATGACACTACTACATGGAGCAGTATTCGAGTGGGAGAGGCAGCTGAATCTGCTGTCCACTTGAGATTATGTTGCGAACGCAGCTTTGCAACATGTCGTGTTGTGGCAGACAGGTACGGGGCAAGCTGAAGTACGTGTGCCGACATCATGGGAGCGATTTGAGCAAGCCATCAGAGATCAATCTGATCTTGTGAATACCTCCATGGTCGCACACAACAAGCTAAAGCAGCTCAAGAAGATCGGCTCGGTCCAGGAGTACACATGTTATTTCTTGCCGTTATGCTCGGAGATTGAAAACATGAGCGAGCCGGAGATGGCAGAAAATTACCATGATGGCTTCAAGGCGAACATTCAACACACGTTGGCACTAAGTGGAATCATGGAGTTCCAGGCGATTGTGGCCATTACTGAGGGCATTGACGCGCCAAACTACCCTTGAGGGGGTTTCGTTAAGAAGTAAGAGAATTTCTAACTTCAAGCACAGCACCAACAAGCTGATTCCATGGAGATTGACACAGTGCAAGAGGCTAGTATCAGATCAAGCCGCGTGCTGAAAACTGTTGGATTTGCGAGAAGCTTAGGAACCATAAGAAAGACCATAAGACAATGCAGCAGGGAAACAACAACCACCACTGGGTGACGCACGGCCAACTACTGGAAAAGCTTCATCCGTATCAGTGAGCCAAGCCAAAAAGCTTAACCCTTCCCCTCCATCAACAGTGAATTCACCATTTGAGGTGGACTACGGCCACAAGCCAGTGAGTCCAACAGCCCTAGCTACAGTGACAACCCTTTTGAGCTCGTGGGTTTGCCAGCACATGGGACGTGGTGCGGCAACGACGGTTGAAGGCACTGAAGCAGCAAGAAAGTAAGCGACAATCTGGGGAGGAGTTTCAAGTGGGTGATTAGGTGATGTTGAACACTGTGAACCTGCAATGGATGGTAGTTGGGAGTCCCAAGATGAAACCGTACAGGGTGGGCCTCTTCCGTATTCTCGGGAAGCGGTTGACTATGCCGTACGTGTTGGAGCTGCCATCTCACTACACCATCTATCCGGTGTTCCACATAATGGAAACTGGGGCAGCCCTCAGGGAGGTGATCAGGCTCACCAAGAGCCGCCTAGGCAGGATCAACTCTTTGTGAGAGAGAGTTGCTGGTTTCTCAGATGGACATTATGGAAGCAAATGTATGTTTGCAAAGAACGCAAATGTCTGAATCAACTCTTGAGTGAGAAACTACATTAGTACAGCTTTCTAACAAGCCTAAGTACGCCTCATTTAACACATGGAGCTGGAAGAACCACTTTGTCAAAGTTCACCTCCTAGCACACTCCAAGCCTAGCGGGATGAGCGGCAGTCAAACTCTCACACAAGAGAATTACCATCCCTGCCATGTGCACAACCAATAATCTTCGTGGGGACCTTCATTGAAGCTCCCTGAAGGTCCTCCTGCCGCCGTTCTACCTTGAAGGCGGCTCCAAACCTCCCTGGCCAGTAATCATGCCCGTCATTGGTGCTGGTAGTACAGGAGCCTTCACTTGAACCAGGCCCATTGCCACTGAACCTTGAAAATCCATATCTCTCTGAAACGGGCTCCTAATCGAGTTCCGTAAAGTGCTACAGAAGCAAGAAAACATCCTCTATTCACTCTTGTGACCTGATGATTTCACAAAGCAACCCATTTTGGTCACTTATTTTGGCATCCCATATCCAACATTCTCCCACTTTGCGAGAACAAAAATCACACAAGTCCACACTGTCCCCTCAGCTGTTGAAAGCGGTGCGCTGCCAGTGGCTTGGTCAAGAAGTCTGCCAGCATCATGCTTGAAGGGCAGAACCTGATCTGCACCACCTGCTTTGCCACGAGTTCACGGATGAAGTGATATCGCAGGTCAATGTGCTTGGTGAGGGCGTGAAACTGTGCGTTCTGGGTCAAAGCAATGGCGCTCATGTTGTCACAATTGTTTGTAGTCGCTGTGGTGTGCTACTTTCCAAGGCTTGCCAGCAGGTCACGCAGCCACACGGCTTCCTTTGTGGCTCACTCAAGGCGATGTACTCAGCTTCGGTTTAGGAGAGGGCGTCAATATCTTGCTTCTTGCTCCTCCAACTGATTGCACCTCCCTTGAGTACAAACACAAACCCACTGGTCGACCTCCTTGTGTCAAGGTCACCTCCCCAATCTGCACCACTGTAGCCGATGAGGATGGGGTTGTTGTTACCATTGAAGGTGAGGCAAAGGCTGCTGCTGCTGTCAAGGTAGCGCAGCACGCGCTTCACCGCCTCCCAATGCGGCAAGCCTGGATTCGCGCAAAACTTGATGAACACTCCCACTTCTTGGCTGATGTCGAGGCGCGTACCAACTGCTGGGTACATGAGGCTCCCAACTGCTGCTTGGTACGGCACTGCTTCCATGCGGCTGCTGTCTTGCATTCCGCGGGGAGTCTGCGTCATGCTCAGCTTCGCTCTCACTTCCAGTGGTGTTGCGGCCTTGTGTTCTCCAGCCATGTTGAAGCGCTTGACGATGTCGCTCCAGTACGTGCTCTGCGACAATTCCAAAGTCAGCTGCTTACGGTCGCGCTTGACCTGAAAGCCAATGTAGTAGCTGAGCTCTCCCATGTCTTTCATGTCGAACGTGGCAGCAAGGGACTGCTTCACATCGTCCAAAAGAGACTTGGAGTCAGATGCAATGAGCAGATCATCAACATAGAGCAAGATGATGATTTTGCTTGCTTCTTGTGTGCGCTCATAGACAGCATGGTCTGCTTCACTGCGCACAAAGCCAAGGCCAGCTAGATGCTCATCCATCTTGTGGTACCATGCTCGCGCGCCTTGCTTCAGGCCATAGAGGGCATTCACAAGCTTGCACACCAAATCCTCCTTTCCCTCCACCACATACCCCTTTGGCTGCTCCATGTACACATCCTCCTCGAGGTCACCATTCAGAAATGCACAAGTCACATCCATTTGGTGCACCTCCCTGTCCATAGCAGCAGCAAGAGCGAGGATCGCTCGGATGGATGGGAACTTTGCAGCAGGTGCAAATGTCGCATTGTAATCCACACCCTCATTCTGTGCATACCCCTTTGCAACCAACTGTGCTTTGTACCTGAGCACCTTACTATCCGCACCACGCTTGCGCCTGAAGATCCACCGGCACCCGATGACCCGGCTGCCACGTGGAGTTTCCTTGAGGGTCCAGGTGCCATTCTTCATGAGCACACTATACTCCTCGTCTGCTCAGATATGCCAATCTGCCGCCTTGGCACTACGCATGGCTTCAGAAAATGTGGCTGGGTCATCAGTGACTGTGAGAAGAGAAGCTCGAGGTCAGACTACTCCGTTGGTGGTGGATCGGTGCATAGGTTCACCAGCTCCTCCAGCGGCCTCTGTTTTCTTGCGATGCACTCCGATCTCCTCAGTAGCTCCCCACTGTCCTTTGCACCTTTGTTGATGCGTGCGGATCACCGTGGTAGCTGTTGTATGTTGCTTTGTTGCTCCTCCTCATCAGATTCGACTGCTGTCTCCTTTTCCTCCTCAACTCCCTCCATCTCCTTGTTGTTACCACTGTCACCGCCATCTTCCGCACTGTCCTCTTCTGCTACCGGGACTTCTCCCACTTCAGGTACAAGTGTAGGAGCAAGGGGAAATGCAGACATAGGGATCCAAGTCCAGCCCTTCACGTCCTCTTGAAAGACCACGTCACGCCTGCGAATGATCTTGCGTGCAGCAAGGTTGTGGAGGCGGTATCCCATGGTGTCGTAGACAAGGAAGCCGTCTTTCACCGACTTTGTGTCTAGCTTGTTATGGCTACCGGTAGGCACGTGCATGGATGCGCCACACCCGAAGACCTTTAGGTGTGTCACTGTTGGCTTGTGTCCCATCCATGCCTCCTCCGGTGTCATTAGCCGTACGACGCGCTTGGGACTCCGGTTTTTCAGGTACATGGCAGTGTTGACCGCTTCCGCCCAGAAGGTTGGTGGGAGCTCACCGTCTTGGAGCATGGTGCGAACACGCTCCATGAGTGTGCGGTTTGCGCGTTGAGCCACATCATTCAGCTACGGTGTTCCAGGTGGGGTGACCTCATGCTTGATCCCGCAACGCTTGAGGAAGGTGAGGAAGGCGTTGGAGAGATACTCTCCTCCACCATCGGTGCAAAGTACCTTCAACCGCCTGCCACTCTCATTCCGTGCAGCAGCAATCCACATCTTGAAAGCATCAAAGCACTCATCCTTTCCAGCCAAGAAGGACACCCACGTCTTCCTCAACTTGTCATCAATGAACGTGAAAAAGTACAACTTGCCGGACAGGGTCTATGATGGCATAGGACCACACAAATCAGAGTGAACAAGTGAGAGAAGCTCAGCTGCCCCATTCCCTTCCCTCGTGAAAAGAGCACGGGCTTGCTTCCCTTCAATGCAGCTCTCACAAGCCAATGCACCAGGCTGCTTCAACCCCTTGAGCTCCAGGCCACGGACCATCTGTTGCATGGAGATGATGGCACCAAAGCCGAGGTGACCGAGCCGGTGGTGCCACAGGCCGATGTCGTGTTTTCCCTCTCTCGCTGCCAATGTTGAGTCGGCTTCCTTCTCCGATGCGACTTAGAGGCGGTAAATACCATCCTCCTTGTTCGCTTTTGCAAGCACACGGCCTGCACGGGCAAAGATGGTGCAGCCACCATTCTCAAAGCAAACCTGCATGCCTTCGGAGATGAGAGATGAGACAGAGAGGAGGTTAGCGGCCTGCCCTGGAACATGGAGCACCCCCTTCACATGACGATCCACGTGCTTACCCCCAACGGAAGCACAAAACACAATCTCACCCTTCCCAACCGCCATTTGCACATGATTGTCCCCATGTACACCCAACGAGGCTAGATGGCGGTGTAGACGACGAACCACTCCCGGCGACTTGTCATGTGCCGCGTGGCTCCCGAGTCGATGATCCAGAACAAGGCGGTGTTTTCGGAGACGTGTAGGACCCGGATGGTGGTCACAAATCCACTCTCCCAATCTGTTGCGTTCACGGAAGCGTCGCAATGCTTTCCCGCTGCCACTCCAGCCGCAAGGTCAGCCTTCTTCTTTCAGCATTCGCACACCCAATGGCCCAGCTTCTTGCAGTAGTGGCAGTTCCCCTTCGTCTTCCCTCCTTCGTCGTTGCCCCTGGTTGGTGCAGCACCACCCCCATGACCAGAGTTGGTGATGAGAGCGACGTCGAGTCCGCTTCCGCCCTCCTCTCCCTTGCACCGCTCCTCCTCAAACAGCAGGCTCTCCTCCACATCGTTGAGGGAGAACTTGTCGACGGGCTAGTCCAGGGCAACAATGAGAGGAGTGTAACTGCTAAAAAGGCCAGAGAGGATGGTTATCATGAGCATGCGCTCCTTGATAGGGTCCTCAATGGCAGCAAGCTGGTCAGAGAGAGACTTCACCATGTTGATGTAGTCAATCATGGATCCAGACTCATCCATCTTCACAGTGTGAAAGAAACGACGCAGCTGCATGTTCATGAGGATTGACTTGGAAGCATAAGTGGACTCAAACTTTTTCCAAACCTCCTTTGGCAAAAGGATGCCACAGACAAGGAGTTGCTGCCGTTCGGCGAGGTGGAGGTAGATGGTTGCGAGCGCGCGGTCACGCTTCTCGCGGTAGGTACGGGCCTCGCCAGGAGAGAGGGAGCTTTTTTCTCGTTCCTTCTCCTTCTCATCCACCTGGCTCCACAAACCCTTCTCCATCAGCACAATCTTCATGTTGTTGCTCCAGTTGAAGAAGTTCTTGCCTTTGAACTTGGCGGCAGAAGGTCCCCACCAAGATTGAAGGAGGACCTTCAAGGAGCTTCAAGGTCCGCATGTTGGTCTTTAGTGTCTACCTTTGGTTGGACACTCTGTGAGGAGTCTGAAAGGCAAGAACTGTAAATGGATACATGCAAGGTACAGGCTTTTCTTCTTGCAGAGCTTTGCTAAAGCTTCTGCTTGTAGTGGCTCCACTAGAGCCAACCTCAACCTACAGTCCTACTTGGCGCGTCCTTAGACCGCCAAGTGTCATCCTCAAGGCAGGCTCTAGTAAGCTTCCTAGATGCTTCCTGTCCCAATTTGGGCCACAAAGAAAATTGTGGCCGTCGCGGGGTTTGAACCCGTAACCTCTCGTTTGAGACTCCGGTGCCTATTCAACCAAGCCAAAAAGGTAGGGTTCCTATGATGAGCCACAAGGGACATACCCATTATGGGTAGTGCATTCCTGGCCCGTCTCAGAACAGACCAAGGGGACATACTCCATAGAGCAGTGCATGCCTTGTCTGTATGTGTGGCTAGCCAGCTAGGTAGTGGACAAGGTGCATACTATTTCAACAAATTTCTCCCTTGCACCTCTGTCCATCTGTCGCTTACTGGGCTCCATCAATGCCTTGGGGCTCACCCTTCCTCTGCCGCACTCCTCATGCCAAATCCACAAATGCCTGCATAGTGCAAGTCACTCTCTAGCGGCCTGGTCATGCAGTCAGCAAGCATGCTCTTCGTTCCATAGTGCTGCAAGTCCACCACGTTCTTCATGACCAGGTCACGTGAGTAGTGGTAACGTATGTCGATGTGCTTTGTTCATCGGGAGATGATCTCGTCTTTAGCCATCAAGATGGCACTCATGTTGTCCACGTGTACAACCGTGGCATCCTTCTGTGGCACTGTCATTTCGCCAAGCAAGCTGCACAGCCATTGAGTCTCCTTGCACACCGCAGACAGAGCAATGTACTCTGCCTCAGCCGTGGACACGGACACACAATCCTGCTTCCTGCTAGCCCATGAGATGGCAGCGCCATTCAAGATGCACACGTATTGAGAGGTGGATTTCCTGTCGTCAAGATTTCCTCCCCAGTCAGCGTTAGTGTAGCACTTCAGGCGAAGGGGGTCCGTTCCTTCTTGGCCTCCAAGGACAAGGCCCATGTGACATGTCTTCTGCAGGTAGCGCAAGATGCGCTTGACTGCCTGCCAATGTTGTGGCCCAGGGTTGGCCACAAATCTGCTCACTTGTCCCACAGTATAGCAGACGTCCGGACGAGTCCCTACCATGGCGTACATGATGCTACCCACGACGGGTTGGTAGGGGATGTCTTGCATCTTCCTTTGTTCTGCTTCATTGCTTCGTGACATGGAGGCCTTCAGCTTTGTATGAGTCGTTCTTAGGGTGCTGACAGGTTTGCAGTCTTCCATGTGGTAGCGCTTCAGTACCTCACCGATGTATTTGGTTTGGTTGAGTTTGATGGTGTCTACTACTCGGTTGCGGTGGATGGCAATCCCAAGGTGGTACTCAAGAGGACTCATGTCCTTCATCTTGAACCTTTTGCTGAGGTCAGACTTCAGCTCATCCAGCAGCTCGACCGAAGACGAGCTGATGATCAGATCATCCACGTAGAGCGCAACAAGCATCAGTCCTCTCCCATCATCGTGCACGTACATGCTCGGGTCATTCTAGTAATGCGCGAAGGAGATGCCGGTCATGAAACCGTCCATCTCTTTGTACCACATCCTTGGGGCCTGTTTCAGCCCGTAGAGCGCTTTCACCAACTTGCACACCTTGCCCTTGGGAGCTTTGACTCCTTCGGGCACCTCCATCAGCACTTCATCGTCAAGCTTCCCATAAAGAAAAGCTGTCTTGACGTCCATCTGGTGTATCTCCAGGTTTTTTACGGCTGCAATGCCAAGGGGAGAGCGGA
>SZWC01011988.1:31488-44580 GCA_023375785.1 Penium margaritaceum
CGGGTCATTCTAGTAATGCGCGAAGGAGATGCCGGTCATGAAACCGTCCATCTCTTTGTACCACATCCTTGGGGCCTGTTTCAGCCCGTAGAGCGCTTTCACCAACTTGCACACCTTGCCCTTGGGAGCTTTGACTCCTTCGGGCACCTCCATCAGCACTTCATCGTCAAGCTTCCCATAAAGAAAAGCTGTCTTGACGTCCATCTGGTGTATCTCCAGGTTTTTTACGGCTGCAATGCCAAGGGGAGAGCGGATGGAGGCAATGGTCACGACGGGCGCGAACGTCTCATCGTACTCAGAGCCCGGGCGTTCAGAGAACCCCTTAGCCACTACCCTTGCCTTGAACTTGTCGATGCTGCCGTCTTGCTTCATCTTTACTCGGAGGACCCACTTGGATCCCACCATGTGGGCCTTGTCAGATCTATCCACCAGCACCCACGTGCCATTCTCGGCAATGGACGCTAGCTCGCTGTCCAGTGCCTCCTTCCACTTGGCCGCATCTGGGCCATTCATCGTCTCCGCCACTGTGGATGGCTCACCCTGAGCCATGCACGACCAGCTAAGGCCGGTCCAATCATCCTTAAACCGCAAAGGTGCTTACTTCGGTCGCAAACTGTGCTGGGGTACTGGTGCGGCTTCTTGCTTTGGTGCTGGTGCTTCCACAGGTGGTGGTTTGTCGTCGTTGTCGTCGTTAGAAGTGTCTTCAAACTCCAAGTCAGACTCGGAAGGCCTGGACGCCTCGGTATCCGCGTCCAAGTCAGATGCTGCGCCATCCTCCGCAGCTACTCTCCCATTCCCACCACCTGTTGGTAAAGCGAGCCAGTTGTCAGGTGCTTAGTCTCCAGACTCAAGCAACACTAACCACTCTCCCGCTTTCGGAGCGAGGGTCGGGTCCAGCAGCTCTCCCTTTCAAAGGGTGCATTCATCGAACACAATGTTGCGGCTCCTCACGAGCTTGCGTGCTGCCTGGTCCCAAAGCCGATAGGCTTTGTGTGACGTGTTGTACCCAACCATGATGCACTTCCTAGAACGTGCATCAAGCTTGCCTCCACCTTCTCCCGCCTGGATCTTCACCCATGCAGCTGACCCGAACACCTTCATATGAGATGTGTTGGGTTTTTTTCCCGACCATGCTTCTTGTGGGGTCTTCAGCTGCTTGTCTTGCTCCTTTCCACGCTTCCACAATGCGGTTGCTGGTGTGAGATTTAACAGGTAGCAGGCCGTTGTTGCTGCTTTTGCCCAGAATCGAGGTGAAAGCTTGGCATCCAAGAGCATGCTTTGCACCATGCCAAGCAAGGTCTGGTTCATCCTCTCAGCCACGCCGTTGCTCTGGGGGTTGTAAGGGGTGGTTTGCTCATGGCGGATGCCATGATGCTTGAGCCAAGGCTTGCATGCATCGTACTTGTCACTCCGCACTTGACCACGGTCTAGAGTATACGGCGCCGACAGGCAAACCGCCGACCGTCCTTGGTATTTCAACCAAGGTAGAGATCACCCACGGAGTGGTGTTTCCACACTGAAAGGTTCACTTAGCTTGTCCCAACCGTGGCCGGATAGTGTTCCAAACTCTCACCCAACTGGCAATGCTACACACCAAAGTGTGCACTTGCACTTGTTCTTTACCCTCTTTCTTGGTGGCCAACAAGGGATTAGTTTTCTCCCAAGTCTCAAGAGTAAGAGATGATATACAATCACATGCAAATGATAGGCCTTATATAGTCTCTGGTCAGTGCTACCAGTGGCTCCTTGGAGGGGCCTCCCTCCAAGGCCACCCTAGACANAGTGTTCCAAACTCTCACCCAACTGGCAATGCTACACACCAAAGTGTGCACTTGCACTTGTTCTTTACCCTCTTTCTTGGTGGCCAACAAGGGATTAGTTTTCTCCCAAGTCTCAAGAGTAAGAGATGATATACAATCACATGCAAATGATAGGCCTTATATAGTCTCTGGTCAGTGCTACCAGTGGCTCCTTGGAGGGGCCTCCCTCCAAGGCCACCCTAGACAGTGTCATCAACTTTGATGACATGGCACCCTCTGTGACCGCCAAGTGGCGCTTGATCCACCTTGGACCTTAGAGGCTTCTAGGAAGCCTCCTTGGCCCTTTTTAGTCACAAAGAAAACTTGGTCCTGGCGGGTTTCGACCCCGGACCTCTCGCTTGCAAGACGGCGCCTTCGCCCACTAGGCTGTAGGAAGTTGTCCTAAGGAGCATGCACCAGGTAGACTACCAAGAGTAGACCAAGGGGACTTACTCCACAAGGATGAGCAGTGCATGCCTTGTCTCTCTCAACATCTCTTCGTGTTGCTGGGGGACTTGCGCTACAAGCGCAGTGCATACCCAATCTAAATCTTCCGCTGATTGGACCAGGGGCATACATAGAACATAACAAACTCTCCCTTGCACCTGCGTCCATCTGCAGCTAGATTCCTGCTGCGGCCATGGGCCCAGCGATCTCGGCCATCTGTGAAGTAGGCCGCCCGTTCAGCCCTCGTCTGTTGCGCTCACCATCCCGATGCCCCGTGCCCCTGCCATGTGCGGGTCACTGTCCAGCGGCTTCGTCAGGAAGTCTGCAAGCATCTGCTTGGTCGCGATGTACTGCAGATCTACCACTCCCTTGACGACGAGGTCGCACGTGTAGTGATAGCGGATGTCGATGTGTTTGGTCTGCCTGGAGAGGGTGTCCTTGAACGCGATGTCCATCGCGCTCTGGTTGTTGACGTGGACGACCGTGGCCTCCTTCTGTGGTGTGTGCATCTCAGCGAGAGAGTTGCGTAGCCACTGCGTCTCCTTGCACACCTCAGACACCGCCACGTACTCAGCTTCTGCGGTTGAGATGGAGAAAAAGTCCTGCTTGCGGCTGGCCCACGAAACAACACCGTCATTCACAAGGCACACAAAGCCCGAGGTGGACTTCCTATCATCCACGTTGCCTCCAAAATCTGCGTCGCTGTAGCACTTGAGGCGCAAAGGGTCTGTTCCTTGAAGGCCGCCGTACTGCAGCCCCATGTGCCGTGTCTTGTTGAGACAGCGCAAAATACGCTTCACGGCCTGCCAGTGGAGTGGCCCAGGGTTGGCCACGAACCGACTCACTAGCCCCACAGCAAAGGAGATGTCCGGTCGCGTGCCAACCATGGCATACATGATGCTACCCACCGCAGACTGGTACGGCACATCCTGCATTTCGCGGCGCTCGGCTTCCGTGCTGGGGGAGTGGGCGGAGGTAAGATTGCACTTCGTGGGGAGAGGAGTACTGAGGGGTTTGGCGTCTTCCATGCCATAGCGCCGAAGCACCTCTGAGATGTACTTCGTCTGGTTGAGCTCGATGGTGCTTGCAGCTCGGTTGCAATGTATGGCGATGCCCAAGTAGTACTCGAGCTCGCCCATGTCCTTCATCTAAAACCGTCCATGCAGCTTCTCCTTGAGGGCCTCGAGGGCCTTCATGGAGGTGGAGACCTGAATCAGGTCATCCACGTAGAGCGCTACCAGCAACAGCCCCTGGTCATCCGCACGCACATACACACTGGGGTCGTTGTGGCAGTGCGAGAAGCCAAGGCCAGCCATGAAGCTGTCCATCTCCTTGTACCAGATCCTTGGAGCCTGTTTCAGCCCGTAGAGCGCCTGGATGAGGCGACACACCTGCCCGGGTTTTGCCTTGACACCCTCGGGCACCTCCATTAGTATCTCCTTGTCAAGCTTCCTGTAGAGGAAGGCGGTCTTAACGTCCATCTGGTGGATTTCCATGTTGCGCGCCGCAGCCACAGCCAGCAAGGTGCGGATGGAGGGGAAGGACGCAATAGGAGAGTAGGTCTCGTCTTACTCAGACCCTGCTCTCTACGAGAACCCCTTTGCGACGATCCTTGCCTTGTACTTTTCGATGTTGTTGTCTTGCTTGCGTTTGACGCGTAAGACCCACTTCACGCCCACCACATGTGCGTTTGGTGGTCTGTCCACGAGCTCCCACGTTCCAATCTCCTTGATGGAGGCGAGCTCGCTCTCCATCGCCTCCTTCCACTTAGCGGCGTCCGGCCGCGAGAGAGCCTCGGCGATGGTAGCCGGCTCTACCTGTGCAAGGCACGACCAGCTCAGACCAGTCCACTCGGCCTTCCCTACGTCGTACTGCTTTGCAGGCTTTGCTTGGCGCTCATTGCGCCGCAGTGGTGCTGGTGCTGGCTGCTCGTGCTGCTGATGCTGCTGCTGTGCTTCCCCAGGAGGGGTCGCTGGAAGGGAAGAGCCACTGGCCTCCGAGGAGGCCTTGGATGTCTCCGACGTGGTGTCGGATGTCAACTCCACTTCAACCTGAGCGGACGCTCTCCCTGAATTGGCAGCCTCGCTGTCTACGGCCACTGGCATCCCACGCCAGCTAGGCGGGGGTGTGTCACACGCCTCCAGCAGCACGATCCACTCTCCCTGTTTTGGAGAGTTCTTTGGGTCCAGCAGTTCTCCCTTGCCGTGTGACTCTTCCTGGAAGGTCACATCTCTAGAGGTAATGACTCTCCCTGCTGCCTGGTCCCACAGCCTGTACGCCTTGTGCGCGGCCTTGTAGCCGATCATCACGCACTTGCGCGCACGTGCATCCAACTTCCCCGCTCCTTGCCCGTCCTGGACTTTGGCCCAAGCCGTGCAGCCAAATGCCTTTAGGTGAGAGGCATCCGGCTTCTTTCCCGACCACGCCTCCTGCGGCGTCATGCGTTCTGCACTTTGTTCCTTTTCTGTCCCCTTGCTGCGNGAGGTGATGACTCTCCCTGCTGCCTGGTCCCACAGCCTGTACGCCTTGTGCGCGGCCTTGTAGCCGATCATCACGCACTTGCGCGCACGTGCATCCAACTTCCCCGCTCCTTGCCCGTCCTGGACTTTGGCCCAAGCCGTGCAGCCAAATGCCTTTAGGTGAGAGGCATCCGGCTTCTTTCCCGACCACGCCTCCTGCGGCGTCATGCGTTCTGCACTTTGTTCCTTTTCTGTCCCCTTGCTGCGCAGTGCTGTAGCAGGCATGAGGATGATGAGGTAGCATGCAGTGCGCGCTGCTTCCGCCCAGAAGTGAGGAGGGAGCTTTGAGTCGAACAGCATGGTTCGCGTCATGGCCAGAATGGTCTGGTTCATGCACTCGGCCACGCCGTTGCTCTGCGGTGTGTAGGGGGTAGTAGGTTGGTGGATAATGCCGTGTGTCCAAAGCCACGGCTTGCACCCCTTGTACTCTCCACCATTGTCGCTCCGCAGGGCCTTGACCTTCCGCCCGGTTTGTCACTCCACCATGGCGACAAACTCTTGTAGGCGCTCCAGCACCTTTCCCTTCGTTTTGAGGAAGTACACCCACACCTTCCGAGAGTAATCATCGATGAAGGTGAGGAGGTACTTGGAGCCGCCGTTGGATGTGGTGCGCATGGGGCCACACACGTCGCTATGGAGGAGGTCGAGTATGCCCTCTGCTCTGCGACCATTTTTGGAGAAGCGTTTCCGCTTTGTCTTCCCTTGCAGGCAAGCCTCACACCCAGCATTGCATCCACCCTTCAGCTCACACCCCTCCAGCCCGCGTACAAGCTTCTGCTCCTGCATGACCTGCAGGGTGTTGTCGGCCACATGCCCAAGGCGTCTGTGCCACAGCTTCGCAGTTGCTGCTCCCGCGTCGTTAGCCACCACAGCAGGCGGCATGGATGGTGTCTTGACGTTCGGCGATGGTGCAGCTTCCGCTACTGCCTCTACCGCCCCAGCGTGCCCTTCTGCGCTCTTTGTCTGCAGAACGTAGAGCCCATCCGTTCGTGGTACCTTGGCGACAAGGTCTGACGCAACGTAGGTAATCGTCACGTCCTCATTCTTGAGAATGACGGCTTCCTTCTGTGTGAACACCACCGTCATCGCGTGATCCGTAATCCGCGAGATGGAGGGGAGGTTCGCGGCGAAAGTTGGCATGTAGACGACGTTCTGTAGCCGCAACTCCTTGTCGGCTCCGTTGAGTCGCGTGTGCACAAACTGCTCTCCCTCACCAGCCGCGTACTCGATGCCGCCGTTGGCGCACCGGAACTTGGCCGTGGACGGTGTGAGGGACGAGAAGCCACATGCCTCGCGAGAGGTGTGGTAGTCCATGCCACTGTTGAGCCCGAAGGCTCCCGGCCGCAGCAGTGCAAAGCCCTTGGAAGGGGCCTTGCTCTCGGCCATCATGCTCGTGGACGTCGAGTCCACCTTCTTACTCACGTTGCTGCTCCCACCACCACCTCCTTCCTTCTTTGGTGCGCGACACTCCCGCACCCAATGCCCCGCCTTGCCACAGTTGTGGCACTTGCCCTTCTTCTTGCCGCTCTTCCCGCCGCCACTGCCTCTGCTGTTGCCATGAGAGGAGGTGCCTCCCGAGCCACTTGCATACGCGGCGTTGTTGATGACGCCGTTGTTGCGCCGCATGGCCTCGTTCCAGACAAACTCGGAGACACGAGGGTACGTGAACTCCGACTCCTCCCAACCACCCAAGGTGGTGATCATGGGGCTCCTGCTTGGCGGCAAGGCCATGAGGAGAATCATGGCTTGCATCTGTTGGTCGAGCTGCCAGGACATGGCGCGGGCTTCTTGAAGTAGTCCTTTGAACTGCCGGAGGAAATCCGAGATGGACTCCCCCTCACCCACCCGTAGCCCAATGAGGCACTGCAAGATGAAGAGTCGATTGGCGAGGGAAGTTGACTAGTACACGTTCGTCAGCTTGGTGTAAGCCTCCGCAGCCGTCGTGCACCCCTCGATGTAGGAGATTAAGGAGGGGCTTATGGACATGACGAGGAGTGAGAGAGCGATGTCATTCCGCTCTTGCCACCCTACGTATTCCGCGCTTGCCTCGTCCTCCGGTGCTACCTCCATCCCTTTCAGCATGTTGAGGTACCCACGCACGCGCATCACCACCTCAAACTGCCATTTCCATGTGCCGAAGGCCTTGCCATCGAAGCGTACGATGGCGTTGCCCGCACCCAACTCGGCGGGCCGTGAGGTGACTGGAACGATCTCTTGACCCCCCGGCATGATTGCGGTGTGGTCAAGGATGCTCACTTAGTCTCTGCTGTTCTGCTTCGTTGAGGCCGATGTAGGCTGATGAGGCTGATGAGGCTGATGACTGCTACAGATTTTCAAGGTGCAGTCCGTTGCATACCCCTCCAGCCGATGGTCTCCTAGCTATTGTGGAGGAAGTGNACGATCTCTTGACCCCCTGCCATGATTGCGGTGTGGTCAATGATGCTCACTTAGTCTCTGCTTTTCTGCTTCGTTGAGGCCGATGTAGGCTGATGAGGCTGATGAGGCTGATGACTGCTACAGATTTTCAAGGTGCAGTCCGTTGCATACCCCTCCAGCCGATGGTCTCCTAACCCGCTTAGGACTCGAGGGTCATACCAACAATGCCATAGCGTATCCTCGTTCCTTGTCCGTGGAGAGCAAAAGTGGACCACGGATCCAACCCGCGTCCGGTCTCTCACAATGCGTACCTTGGTCCAAGTGGACCGACGATGAAGCAGATGGAGCAGTGGTGTCTTGTCTGCTGCGGAGGTACCTGCCACATGAACTGAGCGGTGGTACAAAGAACCAAGTTTCCCGATCAGTGTGGGCCCATAACCCTTTGTCACTCCGCACTTGGCCACGGTCTAGAGTAAATGGCGCCGACAGGCAAACCGCCGACCGCCCTTGGTATTTCAACCAAGGTAGAGATCACCCACGGAGTGGTGTTTCCACACTGAAAGGTTCACTTAGCTTGTCCCAACCGTGGCCGGAGAGTGTTCCAAACTCTCACCCAACTAGCAATGCTACACACCAAAGTGTGCACTTGCACTTGTTCTTTACCCTCTTTCTTGGTGGCCAACAAGGGATTAGTTTTCTCCCAAGTCTCAAGAGTAAGAGATGATATATAATCACATGTAAATTACAGGCCTTATATAGTCTCTGGTCAGTGCTCCCAGTGGCTCCTGGGAGGGGCCTCCCTCCAAGGCCACCCTAGACAGTGTCATCAGCTTTGATGACATGGCACCCTCTGTGACCGCCAAGTGGCGCTTGATCCACCTTGGACCTTAGAGGCTTCTAGGAAGCTTCCTTGGCCCTTTTTAGTCACAAAGAAAATCTGGTCCTCGCGGAATTCGACCCTAGACCTCTCGCTTGCGAGACTGCGCCTTCATCCACTAGGCTGTAGGAAGTTGTCCTAAGGAGCATGCACCAGGTAGACTACCAAGAGTAGACCAAGGGGACTTACTCCACAAGGATGAGCAGTGCATGCCTTGTCTCTCTCAGCCTCTCTTCGTGTCGCTGGGGGACTTGCGCTAAAAGCGCAATGCATACCCAGTGTAAATCTTCCGCTGATTGGACCAGGGGCATACACAGAACATAACAGTACTCACCCCCATTGTCACTTCAGAGCGTCTCCACTTTCTTGGAAGTTTGCCGCTCCACCATGGAGAATAGTCGAGGAGCTTCTCCTTGACCTCTCACTTTGTTTTGAGGAAGTAGATCTTCAAGTTGCGGCTGTGGTCATCAATGAAGGTCAGGAAGTACTTGCTTCCTCCGTTAGACGGTGTGCGGAAGGGTCCACACACGTCGCTGTGTATCAGCTCCAAGACATGCTCTACTCGTTGACCTTCTCTCCCAAACGGCTTCTTCTTTGCCTTCGCTTGGAGGCATGGTTCACACAATGTACACCCTTCACCATGCTTCATGGTGCACTCTTCCATTCTGCGGACTACCTCTTGCTCCTGCATCTTCTGCAGCGTGCTGTTGGCCATGTGGCCGAATCGACGGTGCCACAGCACAACGTCAGTGTCGTTGTTTGATGTGGCGGCCGCAATGGTCGCCGTCTTGGTGGCACATGCGAGTCCCTCATCCGATACCTTGGTGACTTTGGTTTGAAGCACGTAGAGGTTGTCGACTCTTGGAACTTGAAGCATGAGGTCGTCTTTGGTGTACAAAATCTGGATGTCCTCATTTTTTAGGGCCACCATGTTGAAAATTCTGTTCCAACGTGGCTCTGGCCGTCTAGCATTTGAACAGCTTGTTTGGGCAAGTTCGGAGATAAAGCGTGAGCTTTCTGGTCGCCTCACGCTATGTGGGAGAGGATTTGAGACAGTCAGCTTTGCGAAGAGGATAAAATCATTTTGCGTTAAATTTTGTACATGGACATGATCCAAATATTTATAGGGCTAGTCATGAGTTCTCCAACGCACCAAACCGCGCGCGATTTGGCCAAGCGTAGCCCAAGTTACGCTTGCCGAAGCGCAGGTCTCACTCACCACAGAAACGCCCAACGCCTCCATGGCGCGCACACGCCGTGGCGCCTTCCTTCACGTGCAAACCGCCTTTCCCAAGGCGCAGGTCCACTTGCACGTGGTGGAGGGGTCCCCTGCACTGTTTCCATGCATCCTACCCACTTTTGGGTCGAGTTTGGTGATGGGGTGTGACGAGGTTCGAAACCTGTCCGCGGACCTGCAGTCAGATTTTTGACCGAGTCCCTGAGTAACAAAACGTACTACTGAGTTTCGGACGCCGAGCCAGGTTTTTGGTTAAGTCCCTCAATAACAACCTGCACTACAGGATCCGGTGGATGATCCACCTGATCAGGCGGATCATCCACCGGATGCCTCGGCAGGCCTATCGGAGCAATTTCTCCAGATGGTGTTTTGTTACTCGGTCTGGTCGATTATCGACCGGATTTCGAGTTGCAGCCGGCTCCCAGAGCCGCTGCGCACACCCCAAGTTTGGAAGCTCATATCTCCCTCGTTACTTGTCCGATTCCAGCAAAACAACTTCCACCAGATTGAAAAACTTGTCAAAGTTTAGGGGCAATCCTCTATTTTAGGATCCGAGCAATCCTCAAGTCGCCATATCCGCCGGCACGGAGTTTCCACTTTCTGGCGGCTCGTCGGCGCCTCCCGGCGCCGCACTTGGGCATGCGGAGGGGCAATTTTTCAACATTCTCCCCCTTGCACCTGCCATGCCCGCTGCTCATGCTTCCTCTCACTCATCTTCCGCTGCGCCCTCGAGCCCATCATAGCTGGTCATCCCAAGTCCGGCCACGCTCATCGCGTGCCGGTCCACGGGTTGCGCTTTGGTCAAGTAATCCGCAAGCTTGTTGTGCGTGCTACAACTTCGTAGCACCACCTGCCCCTATTGAGTCATGTCCGTTCTTCCTTTATTTGCGCAATGGATGCCAACGCTGACTTCACGGCGGCATCCCATTGCTCCCCCTCGGGCCGCGCAAGAGCCTCTTGCACGGTTGTCGGATTTGTTGATGCAGCCGGCATGCACCGCGTCATGTCGATCCATCGACCGGTGCCTGTATTGAAGCGCTTCCCCACTCTGCTGCAATACTTCTGACTCTGCTTGCTACGGTGAATCATCGACCGGACGGGCGGCGCGTCCGAAGTAATTTTCTCCGACGCCCGACGCGAACTCCACCAGGAGTCCACGCTTCGGCACTTGTAGTGCCTCCTCCGACGGATCTTCCGCCGGATCTTCAACCCAGCTTCTATGTCATCGGAGTCCTCTACATCGGCTGCTGCACCTGCTACACCGCCGCGCTCCGACGCCGCATCATCGACCTCCGCGTCCGCCGGCTCCTCGTAGTCAAGGAGCGGGAACCACTCCCCCTGGTGTGGAGTGTTCCCAACGCTCATGTCGATGTTGCTGCTGCTGAAGCTCTGCTGCAGCTCCCCTAGCAGCTTTCGTGGAAGCTTCCTCTGGCATAAACCAACAGCCTTCTCCAGTAGCTTCCTCTAGCAAGATCGTGGTGCTCCTGCACCGCTGCAACTATGCCCCCTCTGGGCATAGCTTTCACTGCTCCCGGCTGCTCCGCGAGCATGCGCATGGCCTCATACCACTGCCACCTCGCCCTACTGCCGTTGGATTTTGCGGCTGCTTCCGTCACGTGCCGAGCCGCACCGTGGAGACCGCGGCTCTTTTAGCCACCTATCCGTTGTGCTCTCGTACGTCAGGCTTGCCTGCCGCATGGTGCATCCCTCCTCAGCTTTGCTTTTGCGTCTTGAGTTTGCACCTTATGGTTGACGGCTCTCGCATCCACTCAGCCTTCTGCTAGTGCGACCACTGGCCGAGGTGGCCTGGTGCATCCACTTGCACTTGCCACCACTCAAGGTCCCTCAGCATTTGCAGCCAACTTGCTGCAGGGCATGGCCCATTTTGCCACCCGTCTACTTCTTGGCGACTTGGCGGCTGCTGCTCCCTTGTTGCCGATGCTTGCCGATTCAACCTGCCTCTTCTATTTTGAGGCGTTGGAAGCGCTCGCCTCCAGCAAGCCTTCCATTCGAGCGGAAGCCATTAACAACGCCACAGCTGCTGCTTCATCCTCTGCCATTGGAGCCATTTTGCTCCATCCAGGTCATCGTGCATTCTGCAGCACCCTTGGCACGTCTTCGCTTGGACCCAGCATGAGCCTTGTCACATCCACCCGTAGTGGACTGCTTCCTCGCCTTTTGGCGCACCTGACTTATCTTGCTGCTACAAGCGCATGCGCTTAGTGTTGCTATTGCCTGACCTGGTAGCGCCTTCTCTCCACTGAGTGTGCATCTGCTGCCAGGACTTGCGCGCGCGTGTGCCGGCCTCCCGTCAGCACTGCCGTGTCGCACTCCAACTCTGGTACACGATGAAGACGCCCGAACCACTTTTTTTTGTGGTGTGATTTTTGTTATTGATTTTTTTGTAGTTGACTTGCACCAGGAAATGCCTTCTCTTTTTAAGCATGGTGCAAGCTCCCGCTCCTTGACACGCCCGCTGCGCCTTGCCCGCCATGGTAGCCGTTTTGCTCCACCAAACTTGGTGTTGTGGCGGCTGGACCAGCTGCTGCCTATTTGGGGTTGTTGAGCCTGGCCCGATTCTGCTGCGCATTTCGTCCCACCGTGCGTCCGGTCCAGCCCTCCCGGCTGACGACGCGTGCGGACATTCGCAGCTTCCTGGGTTGAGTCTTACGCCGGCTGATGTCGGCACCCTCTCGTGGTGTTACTGCTGCACTGTTGCGATCTGCTGCACATGTGCGCACTCCTGGCTCCACACTGATGTGTGTTCTGCGAGCTCCCTTTTGAACTCGCCACGTGCCAGTGCCACTTGTGCCATTGATCGAGCATTACTCCACTTACCCATGGCCATGATGCGTCGCGCCCAAAGCCGACGCCTCTCCTGCCAATCATGGAGCTTTACGAGTTGAGGCCGCCCTCGCTATTTTGCGTGCGTCTCCTCCTTGCAGTAGCACATTGCACTCTCCTTCTCTCCACCGTGAACACGGTCATGGCGACTTGTGAAAGCCCCACCTACCGCTTCCTTGT
This sequence comes from Penium margaritaceum, assembly GCA_023375785.1. Taxonomy (NCBI): domain Eukaryota; kingdom Viridiplantae; phylum Streptophyta; class Zygnematophyceae; order Desmidiales; family Peniaceae; genus Penium; species Penium margaritaceum. The sequence continues at coordinate 43,768 of SZWC01011988.1, forward strand.
GGATGAGGACGAGTACCTCCCTCCATTTTGTTGCATTTCTCCACCTTGTACCCCTTGGGAGTAATTCTGCGGCAGCCTTCTTGTGGTAGCTTCCTCCGGCAGCTTGCGGGTCGCTTCCTCTGGCGCTCCCAGCAGCTTGTCCCGTAGTTTCCTCCGGCCAGCTTTCCAATGCAAGCTCCGCCTCTCTACTCCGGCTAGGTCAGTTGTGGAGATCGGGCATGCCTCCCGCATGCCACCCGGCCGTCCTCAGTGACGGCCGACCGCGCTCCTCAGTTTTGGAGCGTCGGACCCCGGCGCATGATGACTGCGGACCCGGTGTGTCGTCCTCCTCCCGAGATCTTGGCAAGGTCCACGACTTCCGGTATGCACGTCACCCACATGTGGCATAACATGCCACCACGCCGTCTGGCCCTCCACACGGCACCACGACAATTGGTGCCCGTTGGACGCGTCTCGCTCCCCGTGTCGCCGTCTCCAGCTTGGTGGCGGCCGATGTAGGCGGATAAAGACGCCGTCCCACGCCCTCTCATGGTCTGCGCATCTGTTTGTTGCACTCCACTTGATGCGTGAAGGGTTGCCTTGCCGCTGGGCAAAGCCACCACGAGCGCCTCATTGCTGCAGGTAGTCACGCCGGCATGCTCACAGAAGCGATGCGCGTTCCACTTGACCTGCTGCAAGCGCTCCTCCACGTGGGTGTGGATGCCTCGGAGGGTTTGAGGCAATCCAACATAGGAGTCAACGAGTCGAACAGAGGACCAAGCGCCATGGCTGATTTCTGCCCATCTCACCGCCTCAAGGCAGTTCATGGCATGG
>SZWC01011988.1:70591-88979 GCA_023375785.1 Penium margaritaceum
GGGACCGAGGTTAGGGGCGGGTGAGGAGGTTCCGAAGGAGGGGGGGAGACTGGATTGCTCGGGAGGGGAGGGGGGGAGGGAGGGGGGAGGTTGAGGGACCGGGGCGGACGGACTGGGTGACTTGTGCACCTATCGTTCGAAACTTCGGGGAAAAGCAGGCTGCTGTCAACTACTGCAGAGGCCTCTGAAGGGGCCAGGCGCGTCGGCGACAGCTTTGACGACCGCACCAATGGCTTCGATGGCGGCGGAGAGGCAGCAGATCGACCTCAATTCGTTGAATTTCGGCATTTGAGACAACTTTACATGGCGGTTAAGGTAACTTTGCCACGAACACAGGGTTTTTTGTGGGTTTGCTCAACATATACTTAATACTACTCCAGACAACAGAACTTCTATGACCAACTTCAGAAATGGCATGAAATAAAACTCTCATTGTGGCTTCGCATAAGAAGAAAAGAATTTTCCAACGATCCGCTCACAACGAGCCGCCGTGCGGCTATTATGACGGTCGATGGTTGCCACTTCAACGACGGCCGGCAAAAAAGCCGACCACCGTCTATAGTGTGAGCTGGCGGCCCTCCGAGAACACGAGCCCTTCAAAATACCACGTGGTCTAAGATACTGTTCCATTCACCAATCAAAGCTCACTGCGCGAATACGGCGGAAGCAGTTCAAACATTTATCAGAAGATGAGCAGCTTGCCTTACACACGCATCGTCACCTAATGACATGTGGAGACAACCTCGAAATGGAGGGCAGCGGGGTGATGATCCCGGGATGCATATGGAAGTACAATCGATGGAAATGAATAGAGGCAATAAAAGAGGATACATTTCTGGTATATTAATCATGGGAAAAATAAATATTACTTCCATTCCTTGAGGGGATCAGAAATTCCCTACCCGATGCTTCAAGATAGAACCCCCCGGACAAGCGATTTCATAAAAGAAACATAGTCTGTGCACTCCCTTCACCACTCTCAATCATTTTCATGCGTTTCTGATTGATTGAATAGAGGTGGGGAATTTCAATCCCCCTCGCACTTATTACTCCCACGCTATAATCGTTGTTGAGCAATGACCTATATGTTTTCTTTTCACAAAACCCCTAGTTTGATTTACAGTTTTCTATGTTCGCACGGGATTCACCGGTGCAAAAAATATCATTCTACATCTCTCCAAACAAAGAGTTGAATTCTTGATTGCGATCGAGCTAAAATGCATGCTTTGTAGATCAAGCTTAAACGATCTTTTTTTTTTTCTTTTCCCTAACAGGCAAAACCCATCCACTTTTTACATGAAAACGTTAGTCAAACCCTAAACCGATTTACGTCGAGGTTTTAGGGTTTTAGTTTTGGGCAGGCCCCTGCTGACCCCAGCGATAGCTAGACTCAACAAGTTCCCTTCGAAAGCATGGGGGGTCTTGGACCCCCCATGAAAAGTAGACACAAACCCCCTCTCAAAATTTCACAAACCCCTCTTTTGACGAGCTTGTGCATGTTAAAAATAATTCGACGTTAGCATGCCGGCGTTGCATCGCACCCTACACTGACACGCCACTTTTTCTCGCTCTTTATGGAGGAAATGTTAATTTTCTCAAGAAAGCAGGTAGGGGATTCATCTTCTTCTGAATTCGAGATAATATGATCTTCCAATCGCCGGGTAGGGCATACACACAGCCGAATTCTGCAAGTAATCCCTATAAGTGTGCGTAAGTTTATCAGGATATCCATGTAAATACAGATTTGGGCAGACTTATTCAAGGAGCCATGTTTGTGTAGGCAACCGTAGTTGCTCAGGTGCACAAGCAAGCAAGCAAGCGGAGAAATCAACACCACGGACAGGGTGGGGCAAGCTCACGTTACGTAATGTGGAAGGAAGATAACAAGTAAGCGAGTAAGGAGCGAGCGAAGTGTTAAGCGCTAGTTGACCGGGCCACCCATGCGAGGATCTGACGTGGGGCCCGAACGCCACCCAAGGATCAAACCTGGCCCTTGAGCGAGCGAGCTCCAAGTGGTTTCTCATACGCCAGCATAAACAGGACGTGTTGTCCCGAGGGATCAATAATCCGGCTCAAAAGGCTAAAAGCATGCAAATATGTAGCAATCCAACCACATCATGAGTGTATGTGGTGCATGTACTTGTTTTGTGTGTCGTACATGGCTTACGGTGACCCCTCGGCTCATAACCATTCATGTGTAGATCCCTAAGACTGGCGACGGTGGCAGAAGACCGACGGCCGGCGGCGACGGACGTCCAGAAGACTCTCGTGTTTTTTAGATTCATGCCGTGGTACAACACATAGGTGTGCAGCCTATCAGGATGTAGATCTTGTCGATGCGGCCGTTCTGGTTCAAACGGCTCATTGTTCTAATGTGTCTACAAGGAGTTATGACCAAAACTGTGTTTTTGCCACTGCTTTGTCCTGCTAGAAAATAGCGCCCTTGTGCGCCGCGCGTGTGTGTGCATCCAGTAGGGCCGTGGAACTATTTAGGTTGTCATTTGTCTCTGCACAATTCAGTATTTGCAGCTTCTGACACTTGTGCTCGTGTCCCTAGCCAACCCCTTGCTGTTTTTACCTCCACCAGTGTGTGCTAATGAGTTCGCCGGCCGGCTTGTACTGCCGCGCTAGCAACAACAGTGCTAGGTAGCTATCTTTCATGGTATGAGAGCAGCGACCCAGTGCTCGCACAGCTGCGTAGCAGAGGCGCAACAACCGGAGTAGCAGTGAGCGACTGCATCCGTTGCCTTGAGTAGCAACAGCAGCAGCGCCCCCTGTCTCGGCGAAATGTCCTGGGAGGACCCACCACCATTCCGACCGTTTCTTTAAGAACTCCGCGACGTCTTTTTTAACTCTGCGACGGCCGTTTCGCGGTAGCAGCAGCCACTCCGCTGTGTTTTGTGGTGTTCCGCGGTGACGAGGTCATCGCAGCGGACGCGGCAGCTCCGCGATCGCAACGAAACCCGCCGATAGTGCCACAGATCCACCACAAATGCACGTGGCATTTCGCATCCGTCACTCCACGGTGACAGTATCGCAACAGATCCGTGGTGTTCCACGTATCCATGGCGTTCCACCGTAGTAGCTCTGCGGTGGTTGTGGAACACGCGAGCAGTGCTCCATGGTGTTTCCGTCGTCGCGAGCCCGCGGCAGTTCCGCAGCAATTTCGCGGTCGACAGTCGCGACAGCCCTGCGATGGTCGCAGAACACACCGACGGAGGTGCCCAGGCATTTTGCAAAACCCCGACGCATTCCGCATCGATGCAACCGCGGTGGTTGCTCGCGACACTCCGCAACGTTCCACGCCGGCGCGACCACGTCCAGCCCAAGCCAATCCGCGGCAGTCCACGGTGAACTTCCGCGGTGAAGTGTACCGCGGAGGGGCTCCACAGACAGGTTCCGCAAAGACGTTTCGCGGAGGTGAGGTTCTGTGGTGAGGTGTTCCCCAACAAAACAAGAAAAAAAAGGAGGAAGGGGGGGAGGACCGGCCGCCATGCCGAAGCTTACCCCCTCCAGCGCCGCTACCGACGCAGCTGCCGAGGGCAGCACCGTCAGTGGCCAATGTCGGCCGCCGCCATTATCACCACAACGTCAGCAGCAACGGCAGCAGCAGCAGCAATAGCCACTACAGGAGCAGCAACAGTAGTAGTAGCGACAGCAGCTACGGTCGCAACAGCAACAGCAGCAGCGGTCTCCAAGCCCAACGACATTGGCACGCTAAGTACGCGCACTGGCTGACCTACAGGCAGAGAGCCGCAATACTTTGACGAAGTAGGTCACTGAGCTACAGGACCTGATCATGGGTCTGCTGCCTCAGCAGCAGCAGGCACAGCATTAGCAGCAGCACCCGTTCGCAGACCCGAGCGAGGACCACCTCGCTCACGGCGGTTATGCAGATGAGGTTGCGGAGACCCTCTCCGACTCTGGCGAGGAGGGCGAGGAGGAGCTGCTGCGGGCACGCCTCATCCGCCTGGAGGCACGCCGTTGAGCGCGTGAAGCCAATGCCGCCCTCCACGGCACGAGCTCCAGCGCCGACGCCGGCCTGAGCTCATCTCGCCGCCCTTTGAGCTTTGAGGAGCTGGCCCTGCGGGCCCGCCTGGGCCAGGGGGTTGCCTCCTCCATGCCCGGTCCTGCAGTGACTTCAGGCGTCGCTCTGCCAACAGTCAAGCCACCCAAGTGGTTTGAGTTGGACCTGCCCGTCTTCCAGACTGGGAACAACTTCATGTCTTGGGAGCCGCGCTTTTGCATGTGGGCCATGAGCGAGGGAGTCCTCGCCTACTACCTCACCCCATACGAGGCATCTAATCCTGCCCAGATGCAGATGGCAGTCCGCGCCGCCTCCGGTCTGATGAAAGCCGTCCCAGACATCACCAAAGCCTTCAGTCGGTTCCTTGGCGATCCGCTGACCGGCTCCGGAGCTGACCCTTGCGAGGCGTGGGCACTGGCTGTCACTCTTTTTGAGGACGCCACCTTGGCCCTGACGTCCCAGCGCCTCGCTGACTTCTACTCCCTCTGTCTGAGTGCTCAGGAGCCCGCAGCTGACTACTGGCGTCGGGCGATCCAGCTGCACGAGGAGCTGGGAGGCGATGCCCCTGTGCAGTACTCTGCCCTCCAGATCATCCTCTATGGGTCCCACCCCGACTAAGCGTGTGTCTTCAGCAACTTTGACCAGACTCTGCTTCGCAATATTATAAGCGACGAGACCCTGCTACGCTGGGCCATCCTCCACTTTCTGGAGGTTGCCGGCATGGACGCCGCGAACCGCGCTCGCCACAGCATCGCTTCAGCTGCAATTGCCGCCGCAACTTCCTCCCCGCCCTCTACAGCAATAGCGGCTCTAGCTCAGGGGAAGAAGGGCTGTAGATCGTCAGGTGGTGGTTCCAAGAGCGGGACCAGCAGCGGTACGGGCACCAGTAGTGTCAACCGTAGCAGCAGCAACGGAGCAGAAGCAACAGTGGTAGCAGCAGCAACAGCAGTGGCAGCAGCGGCTTCGACAACAGGGCGGGCCGCCGGCTCGTGTGCTTCAACTGCAGGGGTGACCATCGCTACCCCGACTGCACTCGCCTGACTGGCCCCTCATTCGACTGGGCCAAGGTCATCCGTGGGCTACAGCAAGCGCACGAGGCGAGCATGCGCCAGACGTCCGGTGCGACCGCCTGCTCGGCGGCCACTATGTAGCTGTCCCAGAGGAGTCCGCCGCCACTGCAGGGCCCTCCGCGGATCCTCGCGACCAGGCGCTCGCCAAACGCGACAAGACGATCGCCGAACTGCACCTGCTTCTCGCCCTGTGCTCCTTTCAGGGAGGTTCCAGTGAGTTGACTAGGTCGAGGGGTCCTATTGCCTGTGGACCGTCTGTGTCATTGCGTTATGATACCTGTGGTGGTCCCCATGCCTGACCGTGCGCGTGTGACGGACTTGATGATGTGTCCTGGCTGCATGCTTCTCATGTGCGCTTTACTGGTTGCCTTGTCGTGTCCCCCGCCGAGCGTCTTGCTACTGCCCCTTGCTCCGTTGTCGAGCGCCACGTTGCCCCTTGTACGTGTGTCACTAACGCCACCTAGGTTGTTGACTCTGGTGCCACCCATCATATGACGTGTCGACGTGACGCCTTTGTCGTCTTGCATCTTGTTGGCACTGTTCGCTCTGTTCGCACTGCAGCTGGCCATGAGGTCCCTGTCCATGGTGTTGGAGTTGTGCAGTTCACTGGGCCCACTGGTCCCGTATACATCTCCGACATCCTCTTTGTCCCTAATCTAGAACTCAGCCTGTTGTCTGTCCCTACTTGCACCAAGATGGGCTTGGGTGTCACGCACACAGCTACCGATGCTTGCATCTTTGTGCGTGACACCGAGGAGGCCGTCCTCAGTGGGACGGTCGTCGATGATCTCCATCACATCTCCGGGTCCTCTGCGAGTGCCCCCCCTTGCCTCCGTCTCCCATTGCTCGTGTTTTTGTTGCAGGTGCTCTATCCCCTGAGCACCACCATCTCCTACATTGACGCCTCTGTCATGTGCACCTGGGGCCTGACGACAGGCTCATCTGCACTCAACCTGCTCTTGGTCTTGATGCGACGTCCTTTGAGGCACCGCCCGCAACCGACTGCTTGGCGTGTGCTGAAGGCAAAATTCACCAGTCCAACTATCCTTCGTTTGTCTCCAAGGCTTGTCCGCCCTTAGACCTTGTCCACTCTGACCTGATGGGTCTGCTCCCTGTCGAGTTTTAGGAGGACCGCGGTTGCTACGTCCTGACGTTGACTGATGACTTCACGCGCATGCGCTGGGTCTACAGGCTGCGTCAGAAGAGCGATGCTGCCATTGCAGTACGCATTTGGCTGGTCATGGCCGAGCGCCAATCTCCCTACCGCCTTCAGACCTTTCGTTCGGACCGCGGCGGTGAGAACCTCGGTGACATGGCCCTCTCCTTCAACGAGCTTGGTGTCTTCCACAACCTCTCCGCTCCCGCCACCCCCCAGCAGAATGGTGTCTCATAGCGCTGTAACCGCACCATGGATGACACGGTCCGCGCCATGCACGCCGACAGCGCCATGCCTGAGGCCTTTGCATTCGAGGGCATGGCGTACATGACCTGGGTCTGGAGCCGGATTCCCCACGTCCCCCTCCCAGGTCATCGCACGCCTTACGAGCTGTGGTACGGGCGTGGCACGGATCTGCGCCTAGCTCGTGTTTGGGGCTCCCTTGCTTGCGTCTGGTTCGCACTGGAGCAGCAGGAAAGTAACTAGTCTCCGCGGGGCTGCATCTGCACCTTTGTTGGCATCACCCTGCGGTCCAAGGCCTGACGATTCTGGGTCCCTGAGCGACGCTGCATCATGGAGTCCTATGACGCTCTCTTCTTCAAGCATCTCGCCTTCCGCGACCTTGCCCGCATGCACGCTCTGCGTGCTGCACATGCCCCTAGGTGTGCCCGACCCCGTAGTGTGGGGGAGGCTCATGGCACAGTTGGCACAGTGCCCCAGTCTAGTACGGTCACTCCGTCGCCGACACCCCAGGGGCTGTCCCCAAAGGCTGTGCCCACAGGAGCCCCGAGCCCCGCCCCATCTACGGCTTGCTCCTCTGGCCCCGAATCTTCGCTCTTGTCCGTGTCCGAGTCTGCGTCCGAGTCTGCCTCCGCGTCTGAGGCTCTGCCTAATCTTGCGCGTCCTTCCGCGTCTGAGGCTCTGCCGGATCCTGCGTCCACGTCCGTGTCTGGCATTGAGCCGTCCCTGCTTTCGGCTGCGGACATGCGTGCATCTGTCGTGGCCCCGTCCCCGGCTGTTGAGGCCACGCCAGCCTCGAGTGGCACGCCTGCTGTGCAGTCCACATCGGCATGTGAGTTAGCAGCACCCACTGCTCCTGCCACGTTGGACCCCTACACACGGGCACCCGGCAGACGTCTCCGCCCACGCCCCACGCGTAGCGTTGTCAACGGTGACCCGGGCACAAAGGCCCTCGGCCTGAGTGCTCGTGTCTTGCTCAGGTTCACCCTGGCTGTGCCACTGGTATAACACTACTTGCTCATGAGCATGGTCTTGCTCGTGACGTCGCTGAGGCCATGGTGACGGTCGACCCTCCCTCTGCGACGTATGCCCTGGCAACACGAGGTGCACCAGTGCTGTCTCCCGACCCCACCAGTCTGCCTGAGGCCTTGTCAGCCTGCGACACTGAGCAATGGCGTGCTGCCTGCTAGGTTGAGCTCGATGCCATCCGAGAGCACGACGTCTTTGAGCTGGTGGACTTGCCAAAAAACTGCAAGGCCATAAAGGCCAAGTGGGTTCTACACAAGAAGCTCAAGCCAGACGGCACTGTGAAGCGCTACAAAGCGTGCCTGAGAGAAAAAGGCTTCTCTCAGGTCGGTGGCGTTGATTATAATGAGACCTTTGCCCCTGTTGGGTGGATGACGACCACGCTCACGCTGCTGAGGCACGTGGCACAGCACGACTGGGAACTCCACCAGATGGATGTCAACAATGCGTTCTTGAACGGGGACCTTGAGGAGGAGATCTACATGGTCCAGCCACCCGGCTTTGAGGATGGCACCGATCGCATATACCGATTGCGGAAGGCCTTGTACGGCCTGAAACAGTCACCTTGCTGCTGGAACCAGGAGATCACCAGCATGCTGAGACGTGCTGGGTACGTTCAGAGTGATGCTGACCCATCCTTGTTCCTCTCACAGTTCCCAGCACCGCGCGCTGCCATCCTCGTCTACGTGGACGATCTTCTGATTGCATCGCCCGACCTGGGAGCAGTGAACGCTGCCAAGGCCGTTCTCTCCTTGGCATACAAGATGAAAGATCTTGATGAGCCCTCCGTCTTTTTGGGGATGGAGATCATGCGCGACCGTGTATGCCGCACACTCTGTGTCCATTAGGGACGCAACGCAGAGACTGTGGGGGAGCGCTTTGTCGACCTCCTCGCTGCCGTCCACACGGCCTCGATGCCCATGATCCCTGAGGGGCAGGCCGCCCTGAAAGTGGATGACCCAGCTGACCTGGGGGAGCTAGTAGATGTGATCCCGTACCTACGAGTCATCGGCTCACTCATATACTTGGCCACCACGACACGGCCCAAAATTGCCTTCACTGTCCACCCGCTCGCCCAGTTCTTGTAGGCTCCAAGCGAGCGAACATTGGAGGCCGCAGTCCGGTGTGTGGGCTACATCCTGTCCACCGCACGCTTTGGTCTGTGCTTTCGCGAGCAGGTGTCAGTTGTGGTCAATGGGTACACAGATAGTGACTGGGCTTGGAGTCCAGATGGTAAGAGCTACACTGCCTACATCTTTCTCATTGGAGGAACTGTAGTGTCCTGGCGAAGTGGGAAGCAGGGCTGCATTGTACGTAGCATGGCTGAGGCAGAGTATGTTGCTCTAGGCGCCGGTGCAGGAGAGTGTCTCTGGCTCGTCCGTCTATTGCGTGAACTGCGTCAGTCCATTCCCCTCGTGGTTATCCAACGTGACAACATGAGCGCGGAGGCCATCGCCAAGAACTCAGGTGTGTTCCATGCACGCACAAAGCACATCAATGTCGAGCACCACTTCGTGCGTGATCTGGTTGACCGTGGTGAGATCCGAGTCATCCACGTGGGCACTGACAGGTAGTGCGCGGATTTTCTGACCAAGGCTCTGGGTTGTTCGAAGTGTCATGCGACCACTCATTCTGTGGGACTCTGCCCCATCCCTGTTGCAGGTTGATTCCTCATGTGCCACCTTGCCTATGCTGTGCTTGCTTTCTGTACCGGCTGTGCGTATCCTATTCTGTCCAGCGTTAGTGTCTACATGTGCATGGACTTGTTTCGCCCTCTGGTCATGGGGGAGTGTTGTTGTGTGTGTCGTACATGGCTTACGGTGACCCCTCGGCTCATGTCCATTCACGTGCAGATCCCTGAGACTGGCGACAGCGGGAGAAGACCGGCGGCCGGCGGCGATGGACGCCCAGAAGACCCTCGTATTTTTTAGATTCGTGCCGTCGTACAGCACATAGGCATGCAGCCTATCAAGACGTAGATCTTGTCGATGTGGCCGTTCTGGTTCAAACGGCTCATCATTCTGACGTGTCCACAGGGAGTTATGGCCAAAACTGTGTTTTTGCCACTGTTTTGTCCTGCTAGAAAACAACGCCCTTGTGCGCCGCGCGTGTGTGTGCATCCAGTAGGGTCGTGGAACTATTTAGGTTTTCCTGACCTCAGTTGTCATTTCTCTCTCCACAATTCAGTATTTGTAGCTTCTAACACTTGTGCTCGTGTCCCTAGCCAACCCCTTGCTGTTCTTACCTCCACCAGTGTGTGCTAGTGAGTTCGCCGGCCGGCTTGTACTACCGCGCCAGCAATAGCAGTGCTAGGTAGCTTTCTTTCAGTAATCCTACAAATGTATGTCCCATTCTGGAATATATGAATGTGAAACACCAGTACGGCAAAGCTCTCGGGGTTGGTGTTGGTGCTGTGGCCACCACTTGAAGACTTGATGGTGTTGCCACTGTGAGCTCCATGTTGCGTCACAGTTTTACACCTGAGAGCCTTAGTCCAAGTTAATCACCTGCAGTGACGGTGTGTTTGTGTGTGCGTAGAGTCAAGAGGTCACTTGCATGTGTCACAACCACAACCAACTGTTTGCACTGCGCATGCAATGCTTATGCCATATTTGCGAGCATCCCAGCATTGATGTCGCCATGTTTTCTTTCCTATTATCGGCCGTATACTTCCTGTAGCCACAAGTTCTGCATAGTTAGCGCGCTGATAAGCTAAGGTGACCAGGTTGATCAGAAGGTATGCAAGAGACAATCATATTACGGATTCCATGGAGGTATGGAATGAAAGTGGTACCTTTCCATGGGAGGAAATTGAAATCCTGACAGTTTTGGCTATATCTCTTGCAAAACCTCAATGGATAAATTGAGAAATAATACTGGTTGCGGATTTTTCCTCGTATAAGGTGCCGTGGTCCTTTTCACCTCAAAAATCCCAAACCTACCTGGTTCCTGGTCTACCGGATACGCAACCTGGCTGCGGTCGAAGTTTTATGCCGACTTGAGCACCTGGACAGGTTTATCTGACGCTCGGATGATCCAAGCCGTCAGCGCTTCAGAAAACATCGAAATCGTTGTTTTGGCGTGACTGGCCTCACTAGCTTCCAATACTAACGATGGTTTGAACTTAGGATTCGCTTTGTATTGCACGATCAATGGTGTTAATCCTATGTGAACTTCATGTGAAGAAATGTGAGAAAACATTGTTTTAAGAACTTCTAGGCCCCTCGCAAGGTCGCCGTAAGGGCGGCCTACACCGTGAGGCTTTCACGTCAGGTTGGATTAATCTAGGGACCAGATGGATTAGCGGATGAAATGGGCGGTCATCGCTGGCCGTCACTCATTTTGGAATTCATTTTTTCTAACAGGAGTTTCCCAAGCATACCTGTCCTCGACGTGGCCAAATGTCGTGGAGGCTGATCGGGTCGTTGCCTCCAAGAATTTTGCCCAACCTCAATACCGGTGGCGAAACCACGACGAGGTCCTTCATCTCCTTTTCTTTGATGATCAAGCTTAAATCACGACATTCAGCATGGGGGAGGCTCTCCAAATGATGTTGAGTACAGACATAGGGACTCACGCCGAGACATGCGCAAAACGAAGCATTCTCCATTAACTTGTGGCACAAACCTATGGGTGTCATATTCCCAAGAAATACATTAAGATTGCCATGTCCATGATTCTAGAAAATTATAGAAGAATATCCAGATCAATGAGTGGCGTGTCACTCCATAATCATACAATGGAGGTTCCTCTGACCTCCCAACCGTTGTGTGAGTATCTTGTGATTTACGCGTGCACTATTTCACTAATCTGTACTGTGACCTCTCGGCTGTTGTACATGCGGATGACTCACTCAATGTACGTTGACAATGGCGGACGCTAAGCGATGGAGAGTATGGCGCACTGGTTTTAGAGGTGTGGCACCCGTCTCCCTGTTTGGAATCTTTCACTTGGTAGCAGTGCACGACTAGCTCCATCGATAGCAGCCATGGACGCTCATGTTCTGACAGTCATGGACGGATGTTCTTGATGGCAAAGTGTCTGCCTACGTTCAAGCGGCCATAGTTTTCATTTGTGATTCTCCTAGGTAATTCTGATTGCAGGACTTTGTCTCCAGCGTGTATGTTTTAGTATGGTCTGGGAAAAATGGAGGACGTTGGTTTTGGGGCTCTCGGTCCTCTGGCAAGGCTCATCGAGGAAACCCCACACACCAGAAAGCAGTGCATTTTCTTGATTGGTTGCTGGATTGAGTTACAAGCCTCAAAGAGGTGAGGGCCTAGGTAATTGTGGGAGGGGTCTCACACCAGAACTCATTGTCGTCGTTAACTCGTTTAGTATCCATTTTCAGTTGCAGTTATGGCGGTAAGCCGTGAGTGTAAAGTCTCCCTCTCACAGCTGAGTAGCCAGCGCTGCTCAGGTGCTTATTCTAGACACAACAAGCCATGCTCTTAAGTATTAGTATGTGAAGCACAGAAAATGATCTTGTCGAGACTAGCACAACATCATTTTCTTTTCAGTATCAAAGCCATAGCCTAGCAGGTGCAGCAAACTGAGCAGCGGTAGCGGCATACAGGTGCCACTCAACATTGGCCGACCTCCATATGCGCTAGTGCAAGGGAACTTTGTGGGCAAAGTTGGCCTTCTTTGGTGGCGGTTTCTGAACGCTCCCGACTTAGGGGAAATGCTGCTGGTTTTTTTTTTCTTTTCTGCGCCATTGACCCAAAGGCGGTGATAGCATAGGTGGTCACGCGGACGACGTAAAGCGGCACAACACCGATGGCAACTGCGATGCACGTGGCAACAACACATCCACGGAGTAGGAAAGTATCCTTACTACTTCCCCATTTTGTATTCTACCGCCTCTCCTCTCTCAACCCGGCGTACCCTTCCTGCTTGGTGCAGCTACGTCAACAACTATGGAATTAGCGCCGCTGGACCCGAAAAGTGGAGAACCGGGAAGAAGAAGAATAAGAAAAATGAATCACGGACTTCCGCTCCCCCTCACTCGGTGCCTGCCAAGCAGCGGGAGTAGTAGCATCGATGTAAGAGTGTGTGCTCTCCAGAGATTAAGCCTTGTGTGTGGAGAGCACAGTCACTTCAGAAAAACAGACTTGGAGATAGTCTGGAAGCCATACCAGGAAAAAACAAGAAATGACAGGTCATCACATGTTGATTACAATGAACAGAGTAGAAGGAATTCATACTTTTTGACCAGCTAGTCCTCGCCCTAGCCTATTTCTCTCTTAGCTTGCTACAACAAGCTACTTGCACCTGAACCTGGTGCCCTACTTGCACTTGTTCCCGGTGTCCTACTTGCACATGATGAATATTGCAAGAATTCCTTGGCCGTGGATCGTCCAGATTTATGGTTTGTCTTTTCTCTCGGCGAGGCGCTGCATTAGCTCGAAGCCTCCCGGCGGTGGGTGTGGTCGTCCTGTTGCACACGTCATTGATGGTACTGCGACCGTCGCATGGTTGCGGTCACTGGTCTTGCTTCTGCCATTGACCGTGCACATTGTCAAGGGCTCCCCCCCGAGACATCCCCTCGACAGATAGCGTGCTTCAAAGCGCTATGCCCCGAGGGGGATAGGCCAACCTCGCGTGGCGTGTTCGGAACGCCACATAAGGTTTTAAGTAAAGCAGTCCCTCACCCACTCGTATGCTCGCTCGCTTGTGCCCCTTGCTCCGCCCCACGTCTGTGGTCAAGTGGAGCCAATCCCGACCGAAATGTGAATAACCAAAAAACAGAAATGGCCCGCGTACCCCCGAAAATTGGACAAGCCTTGAGTATGCAAGAAAATTAGGGGTACCTCCTTACATTGAAGCTAGCAACAACAGCATTGGCATCAGGCAAGCAGCAGGAGCTATAGTAGAAGCAGCAGCAGCCGTGCGGCAGATAGAGTAGAGCACAAAAGTAGCTGCAGTAGTGTGACATCAACTGTTGTTGTAGCAGCAGTGGTAGCAATAGTAGCAGGAGTAGTGGTAGCAGCAATAGTGAGCAGCAGTAGAAGTAACAGCAGCAATAGTTGTAGCAACAGTAGTAGAACCAACATTAGAAGCGGCAACCACAACAACATCCCGTAGTGATTGCACCAGTAACATGCAACAGTAGCGACAACAACAGTACTACGTGGTGGCAGCAGCAACCCAACGGCGGCTAAGACGACATTCACAGTAGCAACAACAACACCTCTACAAGTGTTTTAAAAGTAGCACAGAAACTGCGTAGGCTTTACGCAGTGCCAAAGAGTTTCCGGCCACCAACCTATCAGCACAAAAAAAAACTGGGCATATCACTTAATCCTTGAAATTGGTACTTAAAAACTTGTGGGTTTTATTGGGGAAAAAACCACTAAAGGTAAAACTTTCTCCTCATTTCAACTCCTCCAGACATGTACTCAGTGAATTGTTTTGACAACTTTCACGATTCTCTCGTAGTAGAAAGAGTTTTAGTAGCACTGCCCACCATCCGGCACTGTGGCACCCACTGTCTGACCTAGTACCGCTAGTGCAACGTAGTCAACCTATGCCAGCGCAACGCCAGAATCTGACCTGGTTGCCGCTCTTTGAGTAGCAGGTTGTTAACTTACGCCAAATCCTAGTCACATTACAGTTTTCTCAGACGGTTACAATCATTCAGCCGATTCTCCCTGGCCAGCTTTGTCCCATAGTCTCCGCTGTAGAACAGACAGTAGCTCAATAGCAATAACAGCAGCAGCATATCTGTCTCAAGTTTCCTAGCGTGTCCAGGTAATGCAGCGCGTACTGAGCAAAGGCCAAAGGATTTTAAGACACCACCACCCCACCTTGAGGTGGGACAATTTGCGTCTTTGAAGGTGTTGTTTCACCAGTTGGCTCCAGACGAGGGTCTCTGGCCCTGGTACAGTCTGAAGTACGACTCCTCCATCCTCGAGCAGTTGTTTGACATATGCCGTGCACCCAGGGCCCTCATCTTTGTTGCACCAGAGAATGATTGCATTGACCTTGAGCCTTTCACCGGTAATCCTACTGCCGGAACTGACCTTGACTCAAGTGAAGCATGGAGTACCCTCACACGTGCCTACTGTGCTTCTGGCTAGGCCCTTGTCAGCCACCTTCTGAGGAGCTTCATTGACCTCAAGCTGGGTGATACTGAGTCTGTCACTGCCTATTAGTGCCGCACGTATGATCTTTGTCACCGGCTCAATACGGCTGGTACGCCTTTGCTAGCCGCTCGTCTCACCATCAAGAATGACGCAACTTCTGACTGCGTGAAGATCCTCGTCGACTTCGACCTCAAGATTTTGGAGGCCATGTCATCCCAGGAAACTATGATGTCCTGGTTCTATTCCCGGTTCTTCAGCTGGGAGGAGGCGATTCAGGAAACTCACCAGCAACGTGGAGATACTGAGGTATTCGCAAAAATCAGTTCTGCCTCTCCTACGCCTCCGTCTCCTAGAACCCATGGTGCTGCCAGAGCCATGGTGGTGCTGGCCATAGCAGCCCTGGACATGGGAAATAGGGGAAGGCCAAGATCTAGCATTCATCCAACAAGTGCTCCTCCCATGGTAGCTCTCTCTTCAGCCACAATAATGGCCTGCGAAGTCATGGCTGGTACACTTGCCCATCAACCACTCAGGAATCTCATGTCGTTAGCGCCATGCATCGCAAGCGTGATTGGCACCTTGGTCCCGTTGCACTCACCACCGCTTGTCTTGTCGCCGCTTCCTCCACTTCCTCATGAGCCACTCCCTCCACCGATACTACAGTAGTATTGAGTACATCCCCGACTCCTCCAATGCATTCTGGCAAACCTGTTGGTGCATGGACTCTGTATCTCAAGTGGTCACCTCCACCATCGCAGCTCAGCTATACCTTGGCTCCTTCCTCCGGCATGGCCACGCTGCATTACCTCCTGAATCTTGGGCCCTCTGCTCATGAGCACCAGCTGGAGCATTTCATTGCACACTATCTCGGCATCCCTCCTCGTCAGCCCAAGGGAAGTAGAAGTTGTATGTCTGCTAGTCCGGAGGTCACATCCACTTGTCAGGCTGAGACTGCTCTGCGTAGTGATTCCCCTATGGATTTCCGTTGTGTTTCTCATCTTGGATGATGTTTCCTACCTTGATGATTGGCAGACATGTTTTGAATCTTAGTCTCATGCATTGCGCCTGTTGCTCGCATCATATCAGGTCACTCTATGGAACGTTATCGTATTTTCCCAGGACCCAGATGATATTGCAATCATCAAATCTTGCGGTATGTATCACATGACGTCTTGTCATCAGGCGTTCAGCATGCTTGGCTTGGTTGGTGGTGCCAAGAGTGTTCAGAGTCGGTCGGGCCAGATGTGTCCTATTTGTGCCGTTGGTGTCGTGTGCTTTCGGGGTGCTTCTGGAGATGTCTTTGTCACCAATGCATTGTATGTGCCCGGTATTGAGCTCAGCCTTCTGTCCATTACTGCTCTTGACTGTTTGAGCACAGAGGTCCTGCACTCTTGTGGTGTTGGCACATTCACTCTTTGCCTTTCTGGTTGTGTGATGTTGCATGCACAATATTGTAGTAACTAGTGGTATGTCACTTGTTTGTTGTCTTTGTCCTCACCCATGTTCTTAAAGGGGGGGTACATTTTTTCCATGAGCACTCTGTCCTCGCAATACTCCTACATCGTCGCATGTGCAATATAGACAGCTATGCCTTTGAGAGCATGCTCCGCATGCATGGTGCCCTTGGCCTCGACCCAATCACTTTCTACTTACCTTACAAAACTGAATGCGCCCATTGCACTCAGGGCAAGATGCACAGGTCATCGTATCTTGTGTCCACTTCCCAAGCCTCCCACCCGATTGCTCTGGTCCACTCTGGCCTCATGGGTTCCTTACCTTTTGAGTCTCTTGCAAAGCGTGATGATTGCATGATCACCCTCACTGACTACTACTCTCGTTTTTGGTGGATATTCTGCCTCAAACAAAAGAGTGATGTAGCAGCTGTGATTTGTAATTGGCTCCTTGTCGTAGAGTGCAAGTGTCGTAATCCCATTTTCCGCTTATGTTCTGACTGGGTGGTGAGCTTCTTGGAGAGGCGGAATTTTTCCTTGGGATTTGGGATGTTAGACATGAGACCTCTGTGCCCTACATTCCAGAGATGAATGGTGTTTTTGAGTGCTCGAACTGCACCATGACCTCCGCGCTATGCACATTGAGTTAGGATTCTCCGAGGCTTCTTCTTTGACACCATGTCGTACATGACCTGGGTTTGGAACAAAGTTTCTCATGTTCCCTTATCCCATCCCATCACCACCTACAAGTTGTGGTATGAACACCGCGTAGATCTTCATCCTACGCGGGCTTGGGGTTCTGTCAACATCGTCTGGCTCCCGGAGGAGGAGTGAGACAGCAAACTAGCTCCTCGTGGTTATCTGTGCACCTTCTCTTGGGTGTCTTATCAGTTGAAGGCCTGGTAGGTCTGGGATCTTGTTCGGCACCGCATCATCCAGTCTCGTGACACATTGTTCTTCAAGGAGATTTTTCCACTCAATCTCCCTTTTATCTGTGCTGGGACCCTTTTGTGCATATCACCACCATTACGTGGGGGAGATTCTATACCATCGTACCATGTTGCTCCTTATCCATCACTGTCCTAAGTGTTGAAATAGTGTGCACCTTGTCCACTGCCTAGCTGGCTAGCTACACATACAGACAAGGCATGCACTGCTCTATGGAGTATGTCCCCTTGGTCTGTTCTGAGATGGGCCAGGAATGCACTGCCCATAATGGGTATGTCCCCTGTGGCTCATCATAGGAACCATACCTTTTTGGCTTGGTTGATTAGGCACCGGAGTCTCAAACCAGAGGTCGCGGGTTCAAACCCCGCGATGGCCGCAATTTTCTTTGTGGCCAAAACTGGGACAGGAAGCTTCTAGGAAGCTTACTAGAGCCTGCCTTGAGGATGACACTTGGCGGTCTAAGGACGCGCCAAGTAGGAATGTAGGATGAGGTTGGCTCCAGTGGAGCCACTACAAGCAGAAGCTTTAGCAAAGCTCTGCAAGTATAAAAGCCTGTACCTTGCATGCATCCATTTACAGTTCTTGCCTTTGAGACTCCTCACAGAGTGTCCAACCAAAGGTAGACACTAAAGACCAACATGCGGACTTCGTGAGGTTGCAAACCAAACGAACCTAAAGTGTGGATCCCTCGTTCGAGGGTGATATGTTATCTTGGTTGCAATACCAAGAGCGGTTGGCGGCCTCCCATGTCGGGACCCGTTTTCTAGACCGTTGCTATCCGGCGCATTGACAAAGGGTTATGGGCCCACACTTCTGGTTCTAAGGCACGCTTCCAAGACCTACTAGCGCGTGGTCTTGCAGGGCGCACAGGTACAACAGGGACACGACCATCGGACGGCTCCATCTGCTCCATCGGCTCCATCGGCTTCTTCAGGTAGGGTGCGCGCACGTGGCGGACTAGGGGACGAGTAATCGCTCTGTCCATGTTGGACAAGACCCTCGAGCCCCAACGGGATTAAGCTCTACCCCTTTTTAGAAGGTGGTATGACCCCGAGTCCGTTCTCTCACGACGGCACCATCGCCTTAGGTGATCATCGGCGGGAGGGGTATGCAACGGAATCGACTGCACCTTTGACAACGGTCGCAGTCAGCAGCCTCATCAGCCTCATCGGCCTCAACGAAGCAGAGTAGCAGCGAAGCAGAGAAGACGAGCAACCACAAGAAATGGCGGATCCGACTCCAGCCCGCCCTGAGGCGGGTATGTCCAAATTCACGGGGACAGGTTTTCCCTTGTGGAAATGGCAGTTTGAGATTGTCATGAACGTGCGTGGCTACCTTGACATCCTAAAAGGGACCGAGATAGCACCAGCCGATGTGACCGTGAC